>JAEMWC010001122.1:30000-80000 GCA_016490735.1 Pachyseris speciosa | reverse complement strand
GCCGGTGCCCTGTTAGTGTACATCATGAGCCAATAGCTATCTTTCGTGATACTATTTTTCAGGTCGTGTAGAATTAAATAAAACGGCAATAGCATTGCACATAAAAGAGCAACAATCCTATGAGATTCAGAGTTATCATCCGCTGCCAACTAAGATGGATATAGCGCGTATCGTATACTATATTCCTTGTTTAGTTAACTCAGCAACGGGAACTAGAAGTACGATTAATAACAATTGTCTGGCTAACACACAGGCAGTCATTTAATAAAGACTGTGAAATTGCCAATAATTTATCACCGTGCCATCAAACACAGAAAGTTAAAGCTGATTTATTATTTTTTCGTTTGTAGGAACTTGACCGCCAACCAGCTAAAGGAACTGCCAAAAGGTGTTTTTGATAACAATACAAGGCTGGGATTCCTGTAAGTGCGTCTCCTGTTAACGCCTCCAAAGAGATAAGGACTGTATGAGACTGAACTCGAGGAAATGCATGAAGGCGGCATTGGACATATTGGGACATTTGATAAATTTGTTTAGCAACAAGTATTTAGCCGTCTCTCATGAAAATTTCCGGTTGGTTATTAACTGATTTCGAGTCTCACGATTTATAAATTCGTTTATTAAATGTTATGAGTTGTCATACCATGAATTTTAGATGCTAGTCATGACGACTTATTGGTAATGAATTATACCAATTTTTTGACAAGTCATTAGGTTTTGTTCAAAATCTTCAAATACCGTATTTCCTCGAGTAAGCGCCCACGCTCTAATAAGCACCCTCCCCCGAATAAGCGCTACCCCCTCGGCCAAAATGATCAGGGAGCTTTAGCACCGACCACGGCGACGGCAACGAAAACGTTGTTTCAAAATCAAAGTTTTCTTTTTTCTAACTCTTTCGCGATTATCGCAATTTGTTTAACTTGGAAAATGCTGGAGAAGTATTCAGGGACTATATTACATGTACTACGGACGGCGTTAAAATAAGGAAAAAGAAAGATAAAATTACCGTCATGGGTTCACGTTCAAGAGAAAACCTAAAAATTTGGTCATTTCACGTTGTTGTTTTGTCGAAGACGGCAAAGAAATGAACTAAAATGTAAAACGGACGTGCACAGCGATTTTTTTTACTAATTAAACCCATTGTTTTGTGGCGTTCTCGTTGCCGTTGCCGTCCTCGTTGCTAAAGCTCCCTAATAAGTAAGCGCTTCTCTCGAATAAGCGCCTCCTCCCCTCCCCGTTCCTTTCTTGAATGGTAGGGATATACAAGGAAAACCTGTTCCTATTTTCACTTTATTTATAATCGTTTAAGCTTCAACTACACCGGCATCAGTACATGTAGGAAAACTGTTCATTTCCCGTTAAGTCGCTTCCAGTTATTTCCACGTCAATGTGCTTTTAGAATTCTTTTTGAGTGCATGGTCCAAAATAAACTTACAGTTTGTTGAAAGAAAAACTCAATAAGCCCACCCCCCTCCCCTAGATTAAGCGCCCTCCTTAGAGTACCCCCTCCTGTTTAGCCGAAATTTTAAATAACTGCCCGTGCGCTTATCCGAGGAAATGCGGTAAATTAGCAGCTGCAGCCGATGTTTCCGTACATACGCTGATCTAGGACCCTTTTCCCATACGGCACAATTATGTTATCGCTTTTTGGTATTTTCTACTTCTCTCCGTATTCGTGAAGAGCAAGTTAGGTTTTGGGTCAAGAGATATATCTTGTTTTCCTTCGTTGTTAAGTTTGCCGATATTGTTCATATAGATTCGTCACATACCGGGAAAAAAACAAAAACAAGCAAACAAACAAACAAAAATGTGACAGGAAATCTTGGTTTTGTGTCAGGTCACTCTTCCTTCCATTTCTCTGTTGTGCTAAGGAATCGTTCTAGAAATAATTTGTAATCCCATTCGAGAAAACACATAAGTATTCGGTGAATATTTACCTAGTTTACCTTCAACGAGCTAAAACTTTATGTCTGCATTTGAGTGAGCCAAAGACATTCTGCAGACATTCAGTTTTGGAATAACCTCGGGCGAAGCCTAAAATGAGACGTCTAACAAAACTGCCCCAATTTGTATGGAGGGGGGTAGGGGTTGGGAGTTCCACTTTCTGTCCTATGGCCTACATGCACAACAGCTATTTAACAATTATCTTACGGAATCGCGCGGAATATCGTCTGATAATTAGCCGACGAGGCGGTAGGCCGAGTTGGCTAAAATCAGAGGATATTCCGCAAGATTGAGCAGGATAATTGTTTTATTATTCAACACATTAATGACAAAGCACAATTAACAATTCTCTACATGTTTATTGCAAAAAAGCTGGAAAATCCGCCAGTTTTCTCCGCGACACAGAAAATTACGTATACCGCAGGATATCAGTTGAGTGCGCGCGACGAATATTGATTATATTATTATTATTATTATTATTATTATTATTATTATTATTACAAGTGAAACCGGAAATAACAATATATAATTATATATCCCATAAAAAGGTAGATATAAGACAAAGAAACAAAATGATGGTTGAAAAGGGTAACTTTTAACGCCATATATTACGGCGAGACATGACTAACCTTCTTCAGGGGCAGCACTGAAGCAAAGTAAAAATGGAGAATACGGTTACAATACAGAAATAGAAATAATAGACGTGTACTGAAGCGGCTACCAAAAAAGTGGCATTCCCAAGGTGGCATTCCCAAGGTGGTAAGAACAATGATAAGTTGTGATGAATTTGCAATTTTGTTAGACTCTGCAACAAAGTTAAGACATAAGTAGATACTGCTACGTAAGGGGTAGAACCAGAAGAAAAAAGTACAATCAGTTGAAGGTTCAGAACCCTGCCCCACCCATTCATGCACTACTGACTTATTATTTAGACCTTGTAGACATTGTTCCTCTCACTTAACTTCTCATGGTTTTGAAAGTTATTTGTTGCTGAGCCAGCAAGCCAGAGCTTACTAATAAATGTAAAAAAAAAAAAATTGGTTGTATCGAAATTTGGGGGTTAAATGTTGTACAGACGGAAGATTGTATTCATATTTTTGTGGATATTTAGTATGAGTGGGCTTGGATCGAGGCAAGTGTATTTGTACTTCTTTGGGAAAATAGTTGACAAATTTTCTTTATTATTTTTACCTTTTTTAGTTTTTGCATATTAATTCATTTGTACCAGAAATCACAAGTGTTAGTTGAGAGAGAGAGAGAGAGAGAGAGAGAGAGAGAGAGAGAGAGAGAGAGAGAGAGAGAGAGAGAGAGAGAGAGAGAGAGAGAGAGAGAGAGAGAGAGAGAGAGAGAGGGATTGAAGGGCACTTTTGCAACGTAAAACCGGACACTTTTGCCACGTACGGGCACTTTTCTCACGTAAGGCATTTTTGCAACGTGCCGTAGGGCACTTTCGTCACAAAGGGCACTTTGGCTACGGGCACTTTGGTCACATTAGGGCACTTTGGTCACATTGGGGCATTTTGGCTACGGGCACTTTAGTCACATTTTTGCCACTTGACAGGAGGCTCGTTACTGAAAGCAAATTTACGGTTACCTCTTCTTACACAGGATTCCTCACTATTTTTGATTTGTACTTTTAAGCCGGCGATAAGACTAAGATTTTTGTTGTTGGAGTTAATACAATAAAGAAAAAACAAACAAAATAGAATATATACGGTAGAGTAACCACGACAGTGATTAGCTAATTTCTGTGGGCATGGGGCTTAAAACACAGAGTGGTTTATCAGATAGGAGGCTTTTTTTTGCGCTTAGAATTTGGGTGGCTTATATTCGAAGGGTCTTATTTGGGAATTCTATGTGGTATTCAAGTTCTTTCAACAGGTCCGTGAATCACGGAAGGAAGGAAGGCACCTTTGAACGGGTCTAAACATAAACCGTTGTTCTTTCTTTCTTCTTGCAAGAATTGCTTAAACCTTTTGTAAGGTGGACTACCTTACCACACTAAAGCTATCGGAAATTGTTTCTGAGTACGGATTGTCTGAATGGAAATAAATTACTATTTACGAAGTTCTTCTTCCTTAGAGAATGGCTCAAGGCTCAACACGGTTTTGTTCCTTTTCTTAGAATTGAGTTGGTGCTCTCGTTTTGGCGTTATTGTCTTATATATGTTTTATTACTATGATAAATAGTTAACAATTATTCACCAAAGTGGAGGTGAATAGTGCACCACTTTCATAGACACTGAGGTAAATAACTGTTTTAGTGTATACCACACAAGCTGAATAACTTGCGGACCAAAACATTACTCTATGTGTGACAATATACTAACAAGCGGTCGAGGATTTTAAAATTTTGCGCGCCGGCTGCTCGGAGGTGAATAGTACTTTGCTAATCACCTCCGAGTTAACCAATCACTGAGATCGCGCGAAAAGCACTATTCACTTGTGTGGTATATACTAATATTAATTAGTACAAATCTACTAGCGTTCTATCACGAATGCGGTTCTCTGATTAGCGACGCTACTCGCTATCTACTCTGTGATAGATAGTGAGGAGCGTTGTCAACAATACGTTTGTCAACAATACGTTTAATGGATGAGCATCTTTTCGTTTCCTTTAAAGGTATGCGCGCAAATATGTGATTTTAGTGAACTAAAGAGAAAGCAGTGGAAGGCAGTGTCCATTGTTTGTACTGTTCGCCTGCTCCATACTGATGAGCGTTGTCGCGCGTGCATAGCAACCAATGAAATGCGTGCTTCTCGTGCGTCTGTGAATAATAACGAGCAATATGACAGTCCTGGGAAGTTTCTTGAACTGCAAGTAAATGTCCCGAGAACAATAGCCATTCTGCCAAATGAGATGCGTGATAGCTGATTCGGGCTGTGCCCTCATCAGCTATCACGCGATAGAAATCTCGATCGCACAATCAAATTGTTAAATATCATGAAATTTAGTTCTCTGTTTATTCAGAAATTTGAAATAAGCTACCAACACAGCCACTTTGGTGTTCATGGAAACCTCAACTTTGACGTAACTTGTTCCGTTGTTTACTGCTGGAATAACCAGTAAAGGGATACACACATTACATACATTACTTTATTTACCCTCGGATTTTAGAGTAGCTTGTGCAGCTAATATCTCCAAGCATTTAACCATCAGAAGAGAGAGACCACCACACCGGGAACTACGTTCCCTGCTCTTTTCGAACAGTGTGTGGGTTCCTTTACGTCCCATAGAATCAATTATGAAGAGTTGTGAGACGGGGCCTACGGTTTATCGTCTTTATCCGAGAAGACTAGAAAGTCTAACCATTTGCAGATGTTATTACAACAGAATGCAGCGCTTTCTCCTCAATTATTTAAAGACCCTGAGTGTTGGTCCGGCCGGGGTTTGAACCCGCGACCTCCCGCACGCTAGTCCGGCGCTCTACCACTGAGCTAACCGGTCGATGGTTAGCTCGGTTTTAACAGTCTAATATGTAAACTAAGCTGATGTACCTCACAGAGCCACTGTTTCATATGATCATCGATACAAACTCTCGCCAGATAGCTGTTGCTGGCAAAACGTAAGAAAAATATAAAGTGTTTTTTAAGGTTATGACTTCTTTTCAAGTCAATCTATAAAATCTATAAATCTCGCAAGAACGGTTTTCAGATGGATTGATTTGGTGTGTATGTGCTTTGTGATTGGTGGCAGAACGTCTCCCTGAGTGAAGCAATAACAACAAACCCAAAACAAACAGAACATGCATTTTCTTGCGTTTAACACTGCTTTCGAGTCATAATTTTGCTGTAATGTCTGAATGCTATATTGGTTGTTTCAGTTGTTGAGATACATATTCGATACATATGCATTTTTGTTAACCATATTGACCTCGTGCGGTTTGAGGATCAAGCTCGAAAATTTCACTATTTGTCACACTTTTAAAATGCCTTACTTGAAACCTAAACCAGAACGACCCCAAAGTGTTGTAGAGGAATTTAACTTTTGAAAGGTGCCCTCCTAAGACTGAAAAACTATTAAACGTAGTAGAACAAAAAAGAAATAATGTTCGTTTCAGTAGCACTTCAACTTTACCTTTAAACTTTTGTTCAGCGGTACCAAACAGGGAAATGTATTTTCTCGGTTTGTAAACTGAGTCACTTTTAAAACAGGGAAATTGTACTTGGACTATATTGTAGTGGTATAACAATTATTCATCACAACAGTTTTTAAATACCGCGGTAGTTCCAAAGTTTTTGAAAAGGGAGACACAAAGCCTGTTTTTTCCTTGATAACCTTCTTTCCACAACCCCTGTCCTTAACAACCACCGTACCTTGCGGAGGCAATATTAATAGTTAAGTGTTATTGAATTCGAAATCTTGGTAATGTTTACAAACATCGTGTTTACAAACATGAAGAACTAGTACTGTTCCTTCTCTCACACTCACGGGGGTGCAACCTTCATTAAGTTAATCAAGTGAGACGAAAAGTATGTACACTATGCATTTTCCTTGTAGATGAAAGGCCAGTACTAGGTTTTACTACTCTACAATCTCTGAGATACAAATAAAAAAACTTTTATATGCCTTTTAGTCGTTTTTGTTGTTGCCACGAAAACAGTGATGCTTTTTAGTGTTTTTTCCTGGTAAGGAGTTGGGTGGGGCCAGTCAACTGTTTTGTTTTTTTTTGGGGGGGGAGGGGGGGGGGGGTTGTCATTATCATAAAAATACCTTGCATGGTAATAAACTGGTAATAAACTCAGTCACGCATGCACCAGGGCCAGCTATTTTCTGTATCCTTAGGCCTCAACAACTTTCCTAAAACTTTTGCTGGCCCCAACTGGGCTACTTTTGCAACATTTCTGTCTCTAGATTGACACCGATCTTCTATTATTATTGCTTTTAAACGCTTTTTCGTTGAGACGATGTTCTTTAGCACTCCAAAGGTAAGAGTAACGTTAAATCGTGACCCTCAAAACTAACTATTGCACATTTTGCAACGCAGGATTTACGTACGTTATATCATGCACGCATTTGTTTGTGGGTGTTTTTCACGGTCTGTTTTTGTGTGCTGCTCACTAGGTGTTATTCAAAAAATAAAAATAAAAAAAAGGGCTGCCTCTTGCAACATTTCTGTCTCTAGACTGACACCGATCTTCTATTATTATTATTCAGTTTTAAAAGCTTTTTCATTGAGAATCGATTACCAACAGATTTTCTTTAGAACGCCAAAGGTAAGGGTACAGATTTACGGGTTTAACCTAGGGGACGGGTCTCCTTGTACGAGTCGAACTTTTCTCGGAGCAAATAACGCCGGAAAAACAACAGTGTCATCGCCCCTTGAAGTTTATGAAGCTTTAAAGGTTAAGTAGATATCTTAACTCACAGTGAAGATTAAATTTACGGAAAGATTGAAGCTCACTCTACGACCGTTACAAAAGTGCCCTAAAACGTTTTGGGAATAAAAAAGCCATCGACTACATAGAAAATAATGTGGAATTAACTGTGTGTACATTAGTGTACCCTGAAGAATTATACTTTTCTCTAAAAGTGTTAAATACATACTGATCATTTATTTTTTGCTAAATTCTCTAAATAGGGCACTTTTGCAACTTAAACTACCGGTATAGAGGCCCGTAATAAAAAAATTGAAAATAAATATTTAATGTTTATTTTGTACAGTCATTCATTTTGAAAATACGGCTGTTACGTTGCTGAAGATGTTTCAACCTTAATGTTGTTATAGGCTTGCGAATTTTAGAAAATATCGTCTAAAGCGGTAAGAATTGTTGCTTTGATAATGTTTGATATCGAGTAAACGTCGCAGGTCTAACAAAACGTATATCTTTTCACAAGATTTTTTCGAGCGTGAAAACATCTGGAGAGATTAACTTTTGGAAAGCGAGAGAATGCTCAGAATATGTCTTAAGGGCTGGATATCTTGCTAACCACGTAAAAAATACTGAGAAATGCTTTATTCTGGTCTTTCCACGACGTAGGGAACTTTTGCAACGTAAGACGAAGAAAAGAAATTGTAAAAAATTTAATTTTTATGCGACAACGGTAAGACTTAAACATGTTTTAGATCAATTAAAACTATGCACTAGCACTTAAGGAAAACGCTTTCCTTATTAATCTGTAAAAGTTATGAGCGAGAGACTTGAACGTGACGAAAATGCCCGACTTTCAATCTTTAGAGAGAGAGAGAGAGAGAGAGAGAGAGAGAGAGAGAGAGAGAGAGAGAGAGAGAGAGAGAGAGAGAGAGAGAGAGAAAACACGCCTACCGCTCTTGTTCTGACAGTTTTTTTAGTTCACGATAAACCAAAAATTAAATGTTTTACAATTTTTTTCTTTGGTTAAATTACGAAGGAAGACATTGCCCGCTATGTTTGTCATCGAATCGTAGATTCTCCACACCTCGCGATTCACACGTCATTTTGTTTAACCAATCACAGAAAGTGAATCGACCTTCTGAAACGAAGCGACGGTTTGCTTGCGACAGCGCTGTAGCTGTGGTGAAAGTGGTATTTGCGGTCAAGTTTACAAAGTAATGGGAAATTTCTAGTCCGAAGCTTAACTACATTCAAAACGGTGAAATTATTTTGAAATTTGGTTCATCCTGTCTCATAAAACCTTAGACCAAGTCAGTGGATTAACGAGCACATGAACGCTGTGCGATACCTCGTTCGACTCTCTCGTTTCGCCACTTCGACTAGGTCACCTGAAGATGTGTTAGACTGTGAAAATATTTTTAACTGGCCACTCTGGGAAGAATTATATCAAGGCTTGATGGACGGCTTTTTGGATGTATCTAAAGCGTTGTGAAAGGGATTGTATTCGCGCCGCGACTGCATTTGACAACACATAAATTTTCCCGCTGTGCTTTGAGCATGATTAAGACGAAGGATGTGCGATTTACGCAGTGGCCCGATGTAGCCTTTTCGACGATTGGAGAAGGTATTTACCGTTGCCCTTTTATTTAGTCGTTTTCTTCAAAAAACTTACGGTCAACCGATAAGCCAGATAAGCGTTGTCTTTGTTTATGTGCCCAACTTTTGTATGGCTCGGCAAGATGTGAAGCCTACTCTCAAATTTGGTTTTCAAGTTTATCGCCAGTTTGTTTGTGAAGAAGGTTTTCAGGATTTCTGTGTTGGACCCATTCTTATAGCAAATTACATTTTAATTTTCCCTCAATTTAAAAAATAGATTCAAATGAAATTTACCGTAAGCTTAAGCTTCTAATTTAAACATTGTTGTAAAAAGGTTTTTCCTCAGACTACCATTGTAAATAGGTGCCACAAACCAGAAGCGTAACACTTTGTAAAACTGCCAAATCTATTAAAACAATTATTTGCTAATCTTTCTTTGTTTTTTTTTCGACTGGTTCTTGGTCGGTTTTGACATAAACTTAACGCGGTCTTGACGTCTTCAGAGTTATTAAGCTTAGGTACTTTCCGCGTTTAGCGCGAACGTACACGAACTCGCACAAACAGCCGTGATTTTAAAACTTTTCTCTGTTTCTGCTAAATCTTTGACACACAATTTTTAGCTTTATAAAATTGAATTAAATTATGTGAACCCCCATGCATTACAACCTCTGTGAGAACGTTTTTTGTAGTACAGTAATTTTTCAGATACAACAAAATGTTTCGCCACTCAAATTAAATTTATGTGTCGGAATCGTGTAATTCATTAGGGTAATCCATTTGAAAGCACGAACTGTTCCAGTATTTGTTTATGCGCAACTATTTTTCTTTGGCCAATACTTTGAATAATGGCTTTATTGTACACTTTGTTATAATTGTAATAGGGAATTTAGTTCATGGACAGTACAAAATAAAGTTTTGATGTCTGTGCGAATGAAGGTAACGTTTTAAGTTCCGGTTGAAAATAAAGTAATCATTTATTCCGTCACTGTTTAAGATACGTTTTTAACCTTCAAATATCGTATTTAGTAAAATTACTGAGCTTGCATCGGTTGCCTTAAGCAACTTAAATTGTTTCATTTAATGTTAGCATTAATTTGATTTCATTCGCATTGCTGCAACTTCTAGTTTAAGTTTTATAATTTCAAGAATTAAACAACACTTTTTAGGTGAGAAGTGCATTTAAGTGTACCACAAACGCGCTTTTTTTTTGTTTTGTTTTTTAACAAACAGCAACAACTATCTGTATCAACTTACCTTCTCAAGTATACATTGTTCCTGAGCAGACAGCAGCCATAAAAAAAAAATTATAATTAAAAAAGTCGTCAAAAGTTCCGTTTAAAGAAAATGCAAGTCCAGTCCGTTGTCCAGTCCTTGGAATTTTTTTTTCTAGCTAACCTTTTGTGGCGCGGCATCGCAGTGAACAAAAAGCGCGCGAAAGCATAGCCTCGTTTTCGTTCTTTCCTCCAGGCCCTCTCCTCTGAAAAAAATCTTAAACATCGATCCTCGCCAAAAGCAATCGAAATTAGAAGAAACTGACAACGCCATCATAAAGAGCATACTCTCAAGCCTTAGGCAAAATTTTCTTTTATTCCTACCTCAAATGGTCGTTGAGCAGGAAGCTGACAAACTTTTCAGTTAGATTTTCTACTGCCGCACTTTTTTAGGAAAAAGTATTCATGGCCATTTTTTAAAACACTATTTATTAAACTACAACTTCGCCTAAAAATATTCTTGGAGAAAGGTTCTAGTAAACTTTTAGAACGAATATTAAACTTCGGTCCGTTCTGGTCATTTGACCGATGACGTCACAGCATTAAAAATGACAAAAATGTATATTTCATAAAAAGATCTACCAATATCCAAATTTTTGTTTCCTCGCGTTTAATGCAACGCGAGATAGCACTTGTACCCAGACTCCCACTTTTTGAAAATTGTATATACCTCCCTTAATATTTATATTTTGTTCGGTACCCGGGCAGTCCGAAATGGCTCACACCATTGTGCTTCAAACCACGTTGACTGCTTTTTCAATAACAAAATAACTTCGTCACAGTGAGCAAAATCGCACTTGTGAGCAAAGTCACGTGACAAATGACGTCATCGCCCTTAGTCTTGTACAATAATTAGTTTATGGTAAGACTTATTTCTAGACAACGTGGGGGTCTTGCTGCCCTCAAACTGACCAAGTTATTTGGGATTGACGATTTTCCAGCTGCAAAGGATTCTGGGAAGGTTCTTATTATAATTATATATTGTTATTTAATTATTCAATTTATATTAATATAGAACATAGCAACGCGACCGGATATTATCCGCTCTGGGACGGATTTGAATTTATTGACCGAGACCCACATTGGCACACCCGTAGGGTTAAAGAGGCTATTCACATAAGACTTCACCCTAACAACATTAACAGGGACAGTGGAATTGAAATTCCTGAAGCATGGATGCCCACGATCAAACAACATAACAGCCGATCAGTACCAAAGCGGACCGCTGAGGGAACAATTTTTAGTCTGAACGACAAGGATCGAAATCCTCCAATCAACAACAGCCTAAGTGAGGATCGAAACGCACCAATCACCACCAGCCACGGTGCTTCTTATACTCACACGCAGCCAGTCGACACCATCGCCTGATGAAGACCAGCAGTATAGCGGTCGAAACGTCGCGATCCACATCTTTGTGACTCAATCGTGAGACAAAAGATTAACTCAGTTATCATTTGAAACCACGATGACGAACACCTTATTGTTTTAGTATAATTTTCAAAGATATCAAAGATCAATTTAAAAAAAGTGAAAAACAACTCACACAGTTAAGGTAAAATAGATGATTAAATGAAGACAAAGTTCAAAGTTACCTCTCCTCCAGAATAAAGTAAAGTGTGGATGATCCATGGGTTTTGGTCGAAGTGAAGAAGCCCCCGTTATTTCTATTAGTTAGTGGTTTCTGAAACTTTTCTTGACAAGGTTTAGCTATTAGTGTCTCGCAAACTATTTGTGTCCACTATTTTCTTTCCAAACCTCTCGAGTCTTGAGTATCATTTGAAAGCAACAATATAAAGAGAAACTGAATATTGTAAACGTGCAATGGAATCCTCAATTCACCACTGGCCGCGGTAACTGAACATAATGATAATATCAAAGGTTAATGCTCCCAATAATAATAATAATAATAATAATAATATTTAATTATTTAATTGAGAATTTGAGAATTTGTTAATAAAGATTTAAAAAATAATAATAATAATAATAATAATAATAATAACATTTTCCATGTGTATATGATCAAATGCGCTTTACAAGCAGATGAAATTGAAATTTGGAAATGTTGGTTTTTTTGGAGAGGAGAAAACCGGAGAACCCGGAGAAAAACCTCTCGGAGCAGAGAAGAGAACCAACAACAAACTCAACCCACATATGACGTCGAGTCCGGGAATGGAACCCGGGCCACATTGGTGGAAGGCGAGTGCTCTCACCACTGCGCCATCCCTGCTCCCCTACACCATGCTCCACCATACACCTGCTCCCAACCCATGACAACGAACAAAACAAGATATGTGCGAAAATAGGGATAGGGGATGAAGCAGTCTAGTTGCCAAATCTGTGCCTTAAAAAATTCGAGATAAATTTGTGCCACCCAAAAAGGCTGTATTTAAGGGAAGGTTAATGCACAACAATAAATATCTGTAAAGGCGATCTTGAATTATCAAACGAATTATAGTTTTCTTTGCTCGTTTAAGTACATGATAGAAGTCAAAGGTCACTGCTTAACGGCAAGACGCCCATACTGGGCATGTTTGCAAAGGCTCTAATGCAACTGAGGTTGTTTGTTCTCTTTTCCCTTGAGTTTTGATGGAACGTTGCGCAGGGGAACTTGAGTACTTCTGCGTTCTCACTTGAATACTATTGTGTTTGGACTTTCCCAATGTTTTCGAAATTAGCGACAGTGTTGCGAGTAAACGTGCATTTTATGCAAACCCATTTATTACTGCTGCATTTAAAAGGCTTTCTGAAAGTCATCGTCGCCATATTTACTCCTCAGTACCTGCTGAGAACAAACAAAGTTACGAGATGAACCTGTCACAAAACCACGCTCAAATTACCATCGTATTATAATTGCTTTAAGCCGTAAAGGAAATTAAAATGGTGGCAGTGGAATAATCGCCTTCTCTTCCCCGGGAATCAAACGAGCATATGATTAAATTAAATACAAATGGATGCCGTTATCCGTTTCGAATTTTTTCGTTAAGCGTCGAATTATTCCTTTGACCGCCCTTAACTGATACAAATTGTCACTTTTGATTGCCTTTTCGGCCTTTTTCTGCTTCCCATCCCCTCTTCGCTAGTCTCACAACAAACCCTGAATCAAACGATTGATTCGGAATGAAGCGTGAACATAGATGCAGCTAAAAGGTGACTGGTACCAGTTTTCAGCTTTTTCACGACGTAAACTTTGAGAGAAAAGAGCACAAAGGCAAACCGAGGCCGAAAGAAAACTTTTGTAAGATTAAATTATACATTTAGTTGTTGACCAAAAATAACTATTATTACGTCGTCAGCTGTTACCATGGCAACGGTACTTGAGGGTTATTCAGATCTGCATTTCAACTTCTGGCAATTATAATTTGAAAACTAACTCGGTGACCCCCTATTTTTTCACGTGATTACTTTTGTCATTTGAAAAGGAAACTGCAAAATGTTTTTAAAAAATTTCTATCAAGCGGATGTTTTATGAAGCGAGAAAAGGCAATTTATGAGCAGTGTAAAATTTCTCTGATAGAATTTTCTTGAATTTTGTGTGACGTTTCCTCTTTACAAGACAAAAATATTGAAACAATAAGAAAAGGGCTCACCGGGCTCACTTTCTTGCAAAAACCTTCGTGAGTTGAGCAATTTTCCCGCGCGTTTTCGCACATTTCAAAATCTGGATTCTAAAAGATCGACATTTGCTTTGCTGACTGCCGCTAACTATTACGCGTACAAGCGCGGGCACCTTGTTTGCAGTCCACGCGTCGAGTAGATTTCAGTACGGTGAATTTTAATAGTCCACGGTTGTTGTTTTTACAGCCGGGGGTTTGGCCAAACGTTTAAGCTGACTTAAAAGAATTTCTCCACAACCTATGAGATGACTAATTAAGCATGTTTATTTTAAATAACACGAAGCGAAAGCGTGGAATTGACGAAATTGGTCGCAGAACACATGTAAACTGCATGCAATTCAGCTGACACGAGTGCAGATGTGATTCGCGACAAACAGTAGGAGGCGGTGAGGCATAGAAATAATAGAATGTTGAGAGGTATTACCTGTAAGTACAATTGAAGTGGTATCTCACTTTTGCAGTTTTACAATTACTTTCTGGCTCCTTATCCTCCCGGTTCCCGACCCGATCGATCGCAGTAGAGGTGGAAATTTTCTCTTTGGAACTTTAATATGCATTTAAAAAAAAACAAACAAACAAACAATTTTCCATGTAAATTGAATTAACTTAAGTCGATGGAGTACATACGGCCTCAGATAAACGCGAATTTCTTTTTGAACTGGACAAACGTAGCCTTGCTCGAAGAAAGCCTCGCGCCGCCATCTTTGTTTTTGTTTTTCCCGTTCTTCAAATCTCGCGCGTATAAAGTGTGACGCGCGCGCTACTGGCCAGACTCTCCACGCGAAAAAAAGTGATACCAGCCACCTTAAACGTGAGGTGGAATATTGTTAAAGAACGAGTTACTTACTCCTGTCATATCGCAGAGGTGGAATATTTAATCAACATTTGGTCATGGGAATACTTAAAGCAGTATTTTTCTTTCGCTGGTAGATTTCAGAGACTTATAACTAAATTGAAAACGAGCTTCTTCTGAGTAGGTCAATATAGCTACAATGCCGGGGTCAATTCAATAAAAACGTTACACTTGTAGTTTACTAGCTGGACCATTGTTTTCACAAGCGCACGCAAAAATGAGTTCAAAAAACATCGTTACAAGTCGTTGTTACAAGACTCCTGCTTGTAATAACAGGTGTAGTGCTACACCTGTAGAATTTGGTACGTGTCCAGTTCAATAAAACTTTTACAGGAGTCGGACTTGTATTTTTACAACCGTCAAACTTGTTGATAACAAGTGCAAAATACAAGTCATAAGTCACTTGTAAGCTTAACGCACAACTTGGAGAAAGCGTATTCCGAAATTTTGGTATGTCTTCCTCCAGCGAAGAAGAACTTGAAGAACTATTGAGACATCGATTTATTCGGCAGCCTAGAAACGTTTGAGGAAAGACGGTTGTTTGACATAGAAAATCCACGTGAACTTCGCGAGAAATATCGTCTTCCTGTCAAAGCATTCGAATATTTACTTTCAGTAGTGGGTGAACAGCTTGAACATGAAACCAAAAGAAACAGAGCACTGACGGCAAGACAGCAACTGGCGGTGTTTCTTCACTTCCTTGGCACAAAAATCTTTTTATCATGTGATGCACTCGTGTCATGGAATTTCAACGTCTACGGTTTGGAACGCAATACACCGTGTAATTCCTGCAAGAGTTAGTGCGTTGGCCGGAACAACCCCTCAGCATCGCACCAAAATTTCGGGACATAACGGGGTTCCCCTATGTTGCTGGCTGCGTGGATAGAACCCACGTCTGATGATGAGGATGCGTACATAAATCGGCATCATACGAAATCTCTGAATGGGGCTTTGGTAGCAGAGCCTGATTACAAGATTTATTTCTGTAGCAGCCGATGCCCTGCATGGGAGGTGGCATGACTCACGAGTTCTTAAAGAGAGCAGTTTGTGGGACTCATTTGAAGAACATGGGCGAAGACCGTTCGCAGGAGCAGTTATCTTAGGGGACTCCGCCTACCCTTGCAATGACTGGCTGATCCCCCTTTCAGAGGGGATGTACAGGGTGCTCGTCTTTGGTTTAATGAGGCTCACAAGAAAACCAGAAGCAGCATAGAGAGAGCGTACGGTGTGATTAAAAATAGGTTTTACACTATACAAACAGGAATTAGGGTCAGAGGCATGACAACGGGCGCTGAACTTGTCCAATGTGCAGTTATACTTCACAACATATGCATACAATTTAATGATGATGGTGCGGATCTCCTAGGTAACGACGATGTTCACGTTGAAGATGACAGGGAGCTTAGGGAGCATGGAGAGGGGCAAGACGGCAGAACACAACGACTACGACTTTATTTCTTATAACTTCGTAGAAAAAAGAACAAAGACATCGAGAACATGACCGTTTGAACATTTTTATGGAGTTGTACTATGTACAAATACAAAGTTTTTCAGTTGTAATTATGATGCATTTACAATATATTTGTTTATTTCGTGTTCCATGCCTATAGTCAATATATTTCAATGTGCCATCAATTTATATTACTATGCAAATTTCAGACTAAACGTGCTCTTTAAAAAACGAAAAGAAAAGCAAACAAGCCTTTTATCTGAGTTTTGGGTGTTGGACTGGTCGTCCATGCCCTTCTACCTCCAATTTCCTCTTTCTAAGCTGTAATATATCGTCCTCTATTGAATATGCTACTCCTTTCTTTGCGCTGACCGCCTTACGAGAGGCTCTCTTGCAAGATCCTGATGGCCCTGGCTTGTTGTTCTTTGGCTCAAGCTCCTGTTCATGCAAATTTTTCTCAACAGCTCCATACTTGGTGGTATTCACATACCTGTGCACCTCCGTTACTTCCTCGGTCTCACTACCAGTCTGAACAGTTGGGTCATATGCGTTAATAAAATCGTTTTTAAAAAATTCAAAACCGGGAATTATTGTGGCATATTTGGAAATATATATGTATATAAAAAATGAATGAATGAATGAATGAACCCGTCCTCTTCGATTCACTAACTTTCTTTAAGGTACCTCGGCGAATATTTGCCCAAATAACATCTCTCAGGTTTGAAATGCTGTCTACATCTGTTCCAACACCATTCATTTGATTCCTAATTGTCTCCCAAGCCTGTTATTTTTCTTTTTTCTTACCACGGCGCAGAATGGCCGGACATCATTAATATTCACTCCTCATTAAGCATGAATTAGCATAAGAGTGACGCGATGAAGCGCGAAATTTGAAAGCGGACAATCAACATTTTAAAAGAAATGGCGTCAAAAATGGGCGAACAGCTAACTTTAATCTTCGTTTTAAATGGCTCTAGGTTGAATAAGTCCCAACTTGTAGGCTGCAAAATGAAGACGAAAGTACACTTATTTAATCGAGACGCTCAGAAGATAGAAACAACTTGTAAAAACTATTGGAAATTTGAGTAAAAATGTGAATGATTTTAGAGCCATTTTATATGAGAACTGAAAAATGCTGGTTTGCTATGTTGAATTTCTAGTTTCTGGTCCAGCTTTTTATGGACTTGTAACCTGCAAAAGTTTCTTTTTAAAATAAATTCAGATACCAAATTGAAATTTCAAGAATAGCGGAAAGGGATCTACTTGGAATTTTCGTATCACATTGTATTTTTCGTATCACATTGTATTTCGTATCACATAATGAGCCAGTTTACTCATTAATATGCATGTAATTCGTTTTTCTGAGTTCATGAATCTTGCGTAAGCAACACTTTTCACTGCTCCCTTGGGTGTTCAGTGATGGTTGAAAGTGTACTTTCCAGTCTGCCCGATTTTGCTGCGATCTCTGACGAACATTTACGATTGTGGCCGACTATCAAAGCTGTAAACTATCATCAGAATGAGATATCATCAGAGTGAGGAAATACATTTGGCACTCAGAGTGTGGCGTGGTCACTATGCAGATAGACATTTGAAGTTGAAACTAACTTTTCCCGTGTTCTGAGTAATCTTTCAAATTTTTCTCAGAGGGAAGAGCAAGATAAGTTTCGGGGAATTTTCCTCGAGACGGCTACTAAAGCCTTTTGAAGTACTGATTAATTTTTGAGCTTCAGTGAACTCGTTTATCGTTGCCGGAATTAACCTTTTGCTCACATGACTTTAAAAAGAATATTGAAAGAAACCCAGATCAGTAATTCTGTATCCAGACAGTTCTGTGGTCTTGATGTCACTGACTGAATTAGGAAGCTGGTGAAATAAAATTTTGTCGCCCCTTTGAAGTGTTTATTTACACATAACCAAAGAAGGGCTGCAAATAATTTACCCAATTCCCACAGTTTGTGCTGACCATTTCTCCACCAGCAGGGTTGCTTTTTGTGAAGAATGCGCGGTTCAGCCGATGTGTTGTTGTTCTCCTTGCTTTCGTTTTGAGGAAATAAGCGGCGTTTGTAAAGTCCAGCCCTGACTTCTTCAGTCTTTGCCTTGCGCTTCGAGGCTTTCACCGTCCGCAAGGAATAAAATTGATGTTTTTTTTTTGCCGCTATGACTGTGGAGTTTGTCTGCAGTTCTCGTCCGTTTCTCCACAGTACGCGGTTCTTGAAAGCAAAGTCGAAAGCAGGATAGTAGAAGACTGAAGAGGAAATAATTATTGCGGCTCTCTTGGCAACAGTTTATAGTCACGCTATCAGTTCGACGCGTATCGGAACTTGATTGATACATTGTACTTTTGCAAGCGTATTTTCACACTTTCTTTTCAAACGTAAACACAAGTGAACGCATCTTAAATAACTCATTTTTCCGTTTCGTGGTTTCAGTAGCCGACAAAAACAGACAGAATTTTTTTGCCGCCACGTTTGTCTATCTAATTTAAAACCCGTGCCATCACGCAAATTACCGCTAACCGCGCGGTAACTGTGCCACCTTAAGTGACTTAAAATCCCCATCGGTTTTTAACGACATGGTTTTGTCTGCAATCTTGATATATATTGAACGGATATCTTAAACTTGATTACCGGGGATAGGATGAGTTCTAGTGTAAAAAGAAAAAAAGGCGTGCGAAATGGGTTTTTGTTAATTCTCAATCAGGGCCCTTGATTACTTTGGCAAGGATGAGAGGCGTGCGAAACGCGGTTTTAATAAAATCTCAATCGGGCCCAGTTGTTCGTAAGCCGATGAACTTAATCCGGGATTAGCGTAAACGTTGTTTTTTTCTCTTTTCACTTTTTGATGAAAGTTTCTCTCTAACACCATGTTAACTGATTGATTGTTCGTAGGTATCTCAAAATCAATTAGTATAAATCTACTAGCGTTCTATCACGAATGCCGTTCTCTGATTGGCTACGCCACTCGCTATCTATTTAACAGATAGATGGTGAGTAGCGGTTGTCAACAAAATGGCGGCCGTTTCTTCGCGTTTTTGAAGTGTCTGCGAGAAGGATATAGATAATTCACTTCTTTAGTTTCGAACGACTAGTAGATTTATACTAAAACAATTAGATTATTCGCTCTCGATTTCTATGCGTGATAGCTTATACGGGCTGCGCCCTCATCAGCTATCACGCGATAGAAATCTCGAGCTCATAATCTAATTGTTAAATAAAAACTGGCCTTTACTGTAAACTAAAGATTTCATAAGATTATAAAAGTAAGTTAGTCATTTTTATCTTGTGACAGTCTTTGTAATTGCTTTAACTTTGCTAGTATTAAGATATTTACTCTTAAGCTTACGACACACTAGGCGATTTTATACGCCGATCGCGGCGAATTTGATGGCCAGCGAATTTTGCTTGCGGCGATCGCGGCGATTTGCCTCGATTTGCCACTCCGGTTTTGTTCCCAGGCTGCAACGAGGCCATCATCCCCCGTTGTTGTCGATCATTTTGAAAAGTCATGTGATAAAATCGCCCAGTCTGACTGGCTGACTTTACTGGCGATTCGCAGCGATGAGCGTACAAAATCGCGGGAACGGGCACACTAGGCGAATGCCGGCGAATTTAATCGCCGATATCTGACATGTCAGATACCGGCGATTTTATACGCCGATCGCGGCGATCGGCGAAAATCGCAATCACTGCACCGGGCACACTAGGCGATTTTCGCCGATCGCCGGCGATTGGCGTAAAAAATCGCCTAGTGTGTCAACCCCTTAAGGAGATCAAATCCATTCATGTGCTGTAGTTATGCAGTGGAACCCCGTTAATACGGACACCAAGGGGACATGACAAAGTGTCCGTATTATCCGGGTGTCCATGTTAAGAGAGCTGCGCTGTCAGAAAATAAAACGTCGTGGACTCATATTTTATTGATACAAAGACTAAGCAGACATTTTTACCGAAACAAAATGTTGTTTAATTTCTTAACGGTAACTGCAACTGTAATGAGTCGAAACTAAAGAAACTTTTCGGTAATTTATCTGAAAATTTCTACCTGGATTAGAGGATTCCATGTTTACAAGGACTGTTCGACTGTTATAAGAGCTTTAAAGCCAAATCTCAACGTGCAATCAGACTCCATTCGTGCGAAAGTATTTTTATAATCTTCGCACCCTCTTATGTTAATTTTTTCGCGCCAAAATCGCTTTAAATGCTGTTATTTGCATGATCTCGTTTATATTTTCCTTGATAATGGAGTCATGACTACTCCGAAACGTCGGATTTTATCGTTCGTTTTTACAGTTTTATGTTTTAAGAAACCTCTTTTAATACGAATAATAATAATAATAATAATAATAATAATAATAATAATAATGTAACTTGAAAACACGCGCAACCCTTTATTATAAATTCTGTTACTCCCCCGCCCCACCAACCACCTTCAATTTCTCACTTTTCGTTAACGTCAATTATGACCTTATCCGCATTTGACCGACTTACCTCCTTATGTTTTTCTCTGTGGCTCATCAAACATCGAATGTGAACGAATAGGTGATTGGCTGTGATGTTAGATTTGTTTTCCGGATCGAATTTCTCAATTTTGCGCGGAATGGATGCTTCCGCGCGAGGAACAAAATGCCGAAAGAACCATAATACTTCAATACGTATTGCGCGCAAATATCCTGAAATCAATGTAAAAGGAACTGTCCTCCTGCAGTTCACTATGTATTTAACATAACTTTATACCGATAACGAGCAACTTGTGAACCGAATGGTTTTCCTTTTTTGGCGAGCACTGAAAAAAATCGAAAAAATGTCCTGCTTTTGAATTAAAGCAAATGTTTTGTATATTTGGCAGCTGTTTTTTCGTTGTTAATTCACATTTGCGTTCGGTAAGCGAAATGCGAGCTCAAATTGGATGCACCTAATTCTAGCCAAGAATCACAATGTTTTCGTAACATTGAAATGTTGTGGATATAAACTAACTTCTTGGCAGACGCCCCGAGTAAAGACCAAATGAACTTATTTTTCTAAGCCTCTTATCAGTCGGAATGGTATAAATGCTACTATTACTCTGCGTGTTTGAATCTAATGACCTTTGCTTCATTGAAATGTTTCGACCATTTTGAGTTCGTTTATTCAGTGAAACCATCCTCGGTGGCTCACACCGGTTTCCAGCGCTTCGATGGATCATTACTACCAATCTTTATATGTTGTTACCTTCATAGTGGTATCAAACAAATAAACAAGTTATGAATTTTTTCCACTTAACTTGTTAAGAATACGTATGTGAACGATCATATCTTTATATGATTTTCATATATTCATTCTCACATAACTTGCTAAGGTAGCTATGAAATCGCTGCTAAGAATTTTTGTTAAATTTCCTAAACGTTGTATCTCAATACGCTTATAGCTTTTCTACAGTGAGCTCGTGTTTTAGTTTTTGTGGCTTAAAGCTAGAATTATTGGTGTTTCTCAAGGCTCTAGTGAACTTATTAAGTGGAATATTTTTTTTCATAACTTCACTTTTTGACCAACGATTGGCATGCGTTTAATAACACTTTAAAGGTAAGAGCAAGAGTTGAAAAGTGCTAGAAACCGTTGGATGTACGTGTTGTCCTGCATGGGGCCATTTTAAATCTTTTGGCATCGGACCGAATACCAGAGACTATTCGTTTTCAAGTTTTCCTTCCGATATTTTGGAGTCTTGTGTTGTTCAAGGTTTGTTTTCAAGAGCTCACGCAAGTTTTATTGAGAGCTGGCTTATGCAATTCCTCAGGGCTGATAATTCGTTTTTCGGGAATCACAAGTTTTGAGCTCGTTTGTGTTTTATTGTTGTATTGTTTTAACAATTCTTAGCCGAATCTCAGCTGACACGAGCTGTAAAAAAATCCTTAAAACTTGAATGCTGACTGAACTTCAGCAGTATACATAATTACTCGGTTTAGGCTCATTTGAAAAGGCAGAGACATCGATAAATTACAGCTCGGTCAGTCAACAGAAAAAAAAAATCCCTGAAGAAAGAGCGTAAATGATAAATTTCAAGCATTTCTTGAGAGTGGTAGCATTTACAGTTAACGACTGAATTTTACGCCATAATCCAGTGTACGATGTTTCTTAAATTTAGTACTGCCTCTCTTAGTCAGTAAGTGCTATCTTTTGCTCAGTAATTTGGCCAAGTTCGGATGTGAACACTGTGCAAATGTCTACTGAGTAGATATTGTTTACCAGGGTTTGTCTTCGATCTGCACTTTCGCTTCCTCCGCAAAACCTTATTTTAGTAACTTTAGAACCAACTGTGCCGTGTAAGCTTTCATTACTCTGCGAAGAGGCATTTTCAACAAGTTTTCTTTTAATAATAGAGTCACTCGAGTATACTTGTGCAATTTAGTTAAATTCTCCTTGAGATTTTCTCCCTTCACATCTTCGAAATTTGGGAGATCATTGTGGAAGGAGGTTTCAGGATTTTGGAGCCACTTGCACCAGTTCTGTTTTCCTCGCATAGGTTTTTGGTTACAAAATACATAGGGCACAATACAAATAAGTGGAGATCTCAGTTTTTAGGAATAGTCTTTCTTTTGGTTCAAACAGCTAAAGCATTTCTGAAAATAATCAATTGCAATAACTTTCTGTGACCAGACAGGTTCTACAGGGAAATTGCTTTTTTCGGACCTGTTCTTCTAAAGGTGACTCACAAGTGCGCATGCTCTTGTTGCATGCATGCTGTCAGACCATTTTTGTACACTGTGTGCCACTTGTTCAAATAGAGTAATAATAATAATAATAATAATAATAATAATTTACATTTGTATAGCGCAGATCTCTATATGAATATATTCATTTGCGCTTCACAATATTGTTAAAAGTAAAATTATGTCAAAAGTATTTAAAAACATAAGCAACTATTAAAAACTACAAACGAATACACAATCAAAGGCAACAATTGCCCAGTCATTAAACTAGTTAAAAGATAAAACTTGTATAAAAATCTATTTAAAAGCTAAATTAAAAAAAAATGAGTTTTAACAGCAGCGTTAATAGTGTCCAATGTCTTTACGTTGCGAATTGCTGAAGGTAATGCATTCCAAAGCTAAGCTGCAGCTGACTGGAATGCACGATCGCCAAGGGTTGGACGGGTCTTAGTTCTAGGTAACTCAAGTAATAAAGAGTCGTTTGACCTAAGAGAGTATCTGGATTGCTTTTTAATACTAATTAAATCAATCAGATAATTAGGAGCTGTACCATATAAACACTTAAATGTCAAAAGCAGAATCTTAATCTTTATACGGTAACTAATTGGGAGCCAATGAAGGTGAAAAAGCAACGGTGTAACATAACAGAATCTTGGTGTTCCTGTGACCAACCGAGCTGCGGCATTCTGTATCCGTTGGAGTTTCATGATATGTGAATTCGGGAGGCCATATAATAGGCTGTTACAATAATCTACGCTACTGGTTATAAAAGCTTGAACTAATGATTCGGTGACTGGACGACTTAAATATTTCCTACTTCTACGTATGTTATAAAGATAATAGAAAGCAGATGAGCAAGCTCTGTTAATATGACTTAGCATACTCATTTTCAAATCAAGCCAGGTTCCTAAGTTTCGAACTTCACATGATGGAGCAATTTGGGAGTCGCCAACCGATAATATACTGACGTTACTGACTTTCTGAAGTTGTTGTCGCGTTCCAATCAGAAGACATTCTGTGTTATCCGAATTCAGTTTTAACTTATCCGTATGCATCCACTGACTGATATCAGCAATACATGATTCCATGGCAGTTAAGGCAGCGGTTTCCTCCAAATCATTTCCTGGTCTAAACGCGATGTACAGAGTACTTCACACCATGATTAGGAGAGTAATGAAAAAGTGTAACTCCTACTTCAGACGAACCTTTCTGATTTTGGCGGCAGTCATGATGAGCTGGTTCTTTACCATTTGACTGAGCACTTTCACAGATACGACACAATATATCAGCACAAGAGTAGTCCAGGACTTTTTTGGTTTTAGAGCCCTTGATTGATAGATAGATATAACTTTATTTAACGAGGGTAAAGACATTGATTACTGGTCACTCAGTAGTTTTCATAATGGCCCTCCTACAATTAAAGTAATAAAACGTATCGATTAATTAATTAACTACCTATATAATCTACCAACTAAACTTACATAATGAACTACTGGTAATACAATATTGATTAATTGACTACTAATGAAACCAAAAGGTTTTACAAATCTTAAAATGATCAAGAAAGGAATTCCTACTACGGTAAAGTTTAAATAAGTAATTTTTCAAATTAGTATGGAAGAGTGATTCAAGTTTGGGATCAAGAGCGTTCCACAAACGGCAAGCGCTCGAGTGAAACGTTCTGAGGCGAGAGTTCCTTTTACAAGCTGGTGTTGTTATATTGTTACTGGAAGCGGAACTCGTGTTATAATTATGGGCGTTACTTATATGTTCAATATATTTATTAAAATAAGCCGGGCAATGTCCTTGATTTATTGTATGAAGCATATAAAGCTTCCTAATACGTATATCGTCTATAGGAAACCAATCTGTGGTTACTGTTCAATCTTGGAGTAGGGTTAATCGGCTTTCGAACAGTGATGTGGCTTTTATTAGTTGGTGGGCTTTACTAAATAAAGAAACTTTGGACGAGAAAATGTTGACCTTTCTAACACCATGTTAACTGATTGATTGTTCGTAGGTACCTCAAAAACAACGAGCTGAAGGACCTGCCTCAAGGAATCTTTGATCAGAATACTAACCTGGGATGGCTGTAAGTGCAACTCTTATTCTTTTCTGTTATAATTCAGCACTATTCCTAAATTGACTAAAGTGAAGAGACGATGGAGACGGGATGTGAACTTGAATAGTTTTCAATGAAATGTTATCAGTATCATAAGAACACTATCTATAAATAAAAACTGGCCTTGACTGTGAACTATAGATTTCATTAGATTATAAAAGTAAGTTACACCGTTTTATCACGTGACCGTCTTTGTAATTGCTTTAACGTTCGTATTATAAAAGTATTTACCCTTCGGAAACAACAGGCACCATTCTTGCTGTTGTGAGTTGTTATTTATAGTTCGCGCTTGCGCAGAAACGCCAGCAGTGCCTTTTGCGGATGAAATACGACGACGAAAAATGAAGCCCATTTTAAACCTCGGGCTTTTTACAAGCCCGAGTAATGAGTGACTATACCAGTGTGATTTGTTTGTGTCCGCAAAGTGATAAGGAATGTGGGCGATAACTCTACTTTCTTTTAATACACGACTGCGTCTTTATCCTTGGCATTTTCCCACTCTGGTTGCAGAAGGTAACATTTCAACCGCATGTAACAGTCGAAACGTCCTTGGTAACATGGAATCCTCTAATCCAAGAATAAATTTTCAGATAAATTAACGAAAAGTTTCTTTAGTCTCAACTCATTACAGTTACAATTACCGTCAAGAAATTAAGCAAACATTTTGTTTCCGTAAAAACGTCTGCTTTAGCCTTTGTATCGATAAAATATGAGTCTGCGACGTTTTATATTCTGCCAGCCCTCTTAATACGGACACCTGGAATAATGCGGACACTTCGTCATGTCCCCTTGGTGTCCGTATTAACGGGGTTCCGCTGTATAACCACTTTGAAGTCTGAACTACTAATATGCTGAGAGAAGTGTCTATACGAATGTTTGCAAGTTCAACAGCGAGAAGAATACTTTTAACATGACCAAACTGAACTCCATATGTTTCGAATTAGACCGCCGTGTTTCCCCCTCACGGCTCCATATTAATCTAATTTTGAGTGGTACATTGAATAACTCAAGTACGGGATATCATACACCCCCAGTAGATTATTTACTATTTTTCCACAATATCTCAATTTCTGGACATTAGTTTTTTAATGATAAGCGATTTTAGTTTTTACTTGCGTGAAGTGATACTGACCCCAAATACCTTACTCTCTTTCTTATGTTTCAAATGACGTATTTGTAAACAGATTATTTTTTCTCCACACATTTCACAGAGACACCATTAACGTCTATGCGAAAAAAACCTACATCGTTTGATAAGCGTTTCCTTTCTCAAACACTTAGCAGAAATATTCATCGAAGCGAAAGCAAGTCTGCTTAGTTTTTTGCAATAAATAACCTATTTTTACCTCATTAGCTATACCGAACCTCAGTGGTCTAGCCGGGTCATTGTTACTGTCCCTAATGTAAACAACCCTAGCCTGTTCAACTTCTACTAGTGGCACCTATCGCGGGCTTTTTTCTTCTTCTTTTATAAATAATTTTTACAAGTGTTATTATTATTGTTCTCAATGGTTGAGCTGTAAAGCAATTTTGTAATTTTAAAGACAGGTACGGTTGATCTGATAAGGGTCTACCGATTTACACTGCAAAGAAATAGACTCCAACACAAGCTAAGCGCAATGCGTCTGATGTAAGAAAGACAGACTTCTCTCTATTCTTTTGTTTAGCGCTAAATTAGGGATACAATACTGTTTTTTGCAAGCCCGAGTTTAGGCTAATTGTAACCTCTTGTTTTATTTCAAAGTCTACCAACCGAGGATCGGTAGATATACATGTGTGAAAGTAAAGCACCACAGTACAAGTATCAAATACTGAAATTGACAGTGCGCATGCGCAGATAACTAGTGTCCGTAAAGCGTTTGTCACTCGGGACACAGACAACTTGTTCGTTGTCCGTATTGACCGATGTCCGTATTAAGCGTGTTAATTTTATAGAAAATATGTGAGATTTTCGTCGGGACAAACGAGACTGTAAGTAATATCCAAGCGTCCGTATCAAGCGAGTGTCAGTAGAGCGGGGCTCCATTGTAATAAGATAAAATTCCAATCCAAATAAAAAAACTTAGGGAGAAAAAATAGCCAAGAGAAACCCAGGGATCAGACACTCAGTTGTATAACCACCAAGTGAGTGTTCGCAATACTAACAGGAATTGTTTTACTGAGTAAGTGGGTGATTACATGGCGAATTTCAAAATCGACATATCTCGGGCAGATTTTATCATAAGTACAGCTTACCTGCTTCGCAAATCGGGTTTATTTCCACCTTTAGCCATTTCCCAAGATTTTCAACCACTGAATCGAACGGCAGTTGCAGTATTAAAATAGGTGGTTATTGCTCTCAAAACGTGAGAATTAAACCGGGCTTTTATTGAGTTTCTTGTCGGCGAGCCTGAATCTCGATTCCACGGCCACATTTTGTGATAAATATTTCATCGAAACATCTTTTTAGAGCTGGGTTTCTTCGTGATTCAGTCAATGAATTATCCAAATCTCGTATTAAGGAGAAAATCGGGATTTGAAGACTTAGATATTTCGAAGAAACTGTCGGCACACTTTACATACACAGTAATTTTCAAAGAGTTATTTTAACTCCTGAAGTGGGGTTAAACTAACTCCTCAAGGTGGAGTTATTTTTGTTCGGAGTTACTTTAACTCCAAAAAGAGTTATTTTAACTCCAGCAAAAGAGTTTTCTCTTCAACTGGGGAGTAAATTTAACTCCTAAATTGGAGTTACATTGTGGGAGTTATTGTAACTCTGAATTGGAGTTAAAGTTAACTCTCTGTGGAGTTAAATTAACTCGTTTGTGGAGTTAAATAAACTCCTTTTGTGGAGTCATTTTTGAGGGGTTAGTATAACTCCCCTTAGGGAGTAATTATGGAGTGATCGCAACTCTCCAAGAAGAGTTAAAACAACTCTATTTGGGGAATTATTTTCATAGAGTTACTTTACCTCTGCAAAGGGAGTGGATATAACTCCTCGTTTAGAGTCATTAATGCATTTATAGGAGCTGGCATAACTGAAACTAAACAGAGTCATTGCTTTACTGTTGTTATTTTCAACTCTGTTCAAAGGCTCGTGGGATAGAGAACATAAAAGCTTGGACCACTCGCATGACAAAAACGTTGCAGTGGTATGCCATGTTCGTCCCCTTTTGCAATTCACTATTGGCTCGCTGAAACAAAAGAGCTTTTGTAAATGCATCGTTTTCGGTGGAAAAAGCGGCTTCCCAAAGGTCATGCTGTTTATCTCTTCCTTCCCCACCCCGGTAAGTTTCTGAAGCTTTCCTTCCCTTCCCTTGTATCTAGGGAATACAGGTTTGAGAAGAAGGAAAAGTTCGAGAAAAATAATCCCACGGATCGAAGGATAAATGGATGAAATATTGGCAGTACAATGTAATCACGAAAGGTCACTCTCTTATCACTGGTCACGCTCTCTACCCTACAAGAAAATGATTAGAACACGTGATGTAACACGTGAGCGATCTCGCGTTCAAAGGTTTGCGCCAGTGGCGGTTGGTATTGAAAATTGTACTGAATCGGCGTGCATTTATCTTCATTTTTGGATCTTTAAGTACGAAAGAAACTCTATCAGGTAAGTGTCTTAGAGACTTGTGTTTCTTTTTAGTCGATTTGTCTCGCTTTAACAGTTTATTTGTAAGAATACTGACAAAGGAGGCGGTGGTGAATGCTGCATGTAACGTGCTAGCTTAACGGTTGTGATTTTACTCCCGTAAACCTTTCCGAAAATCACGATTAAATGCCTTCATTCAGTGCTCCTCGATCGAAGACCAAGAGAAATATATTAATTCAAGTGAATTTTCGCAGAAACAGCAAACCACAACGAGTTATTGAGTGATTTTTGTAGCAAAATACAAGCACAAAACTTCGAAGCGTTCACGTTGTAATCCATCTCTATCCGTTCTAAAGAAGTTTCACTGAATTTATAATAGTATGGCGTCCGAACAAGAAATGAACAGTTATTTTCAAACGTTTTCATGTATGTTAATGTCTGTCAACTTATCAAAGTGTTGCATTGCTAACGGAGGAAAATAAACTTGTTATTTGTGTTATTTGTCTTAGATAACCATGGATGAAGAGTTAGCAAGATTTCTCAATACAGTCTGCAGTTAATATAAGCAAGAGTCCATTGATAATCTTATAAATGACGAGGTAAGTTTTGAGACAGTGGCAATTATTGGCTACATGATCATGCATGTACAAAGTATTTAAGCATGCATCTTAATTTGAAGAAATTCTGCTACAAATCCAAAAGGGCAAAGAAATGAACCTTTCATAATTCAACTACAAATGCTGTGCTTGTTGGTTGGATGGCAAACATGGCTATATGTTCCAAAGAATATTAATGAAGGAAAATGAACTGTATACCTTGTTTCTTGCTGTGCAGGAAATATTTCTCAGGATGCAGGAATTGAAATATTTTTATTTGGGTGTTGCTAAATTTGGACAGTCAACCCTGTTAAACACAGCCACAAGTGAATTAATTGCAATGTTGTTGTTGTTGTTGCTGCTGTTGTTATTGTTATTATTATTCATTTTAATCAGGGCCATTTGGCTGTGTGAGATTTATTTATTTGAGTGTTTGACTAGGTGTTTTTTATGTTAGTAGCACCTCACATTTAAGATGTACTTGTAATCTCATGCAACTTCATTCATATCACACAGAACAAACTACAAGTTGTAGTCTTTTTGATATGAGGCAGAAGCTTGTATAGTTAAATGTGTATATTTCCTTTCTTTTAACATGAAGGCTGAGTTTGATCAGTTCTTTGGCAACTATTTAGGATAATAGTAAATGTTTCCTCTAAAATAATAATCATGGGTGATCATATACTGTAACTTCAAGAAGATTATATATTTGAGTTGCTTTTTCGCTGAAATGGACATGGCACTTTTGTTTGTTTGCATCATAACATCTACGTACCAGTGACTCTGACAGTGCAGTCTCCCAAACAGCCATTATTAGTGGTTGACACAACACTAAGGGAGCACTGTTGCATGACGACCACTAATAATGGCTGCCTCAGGTAGACCATGCAACAGTGGGGAATAATGACAACTTTTAAATTTCATATCTGGGGTTTGCAATGCATACATTTGCATAAAAAGATAATCATGCTGAAACTGATGTCTAGATACTCAAGTACTGAATACATTCTTTTTGTAGGATGTATGTAGAGTCCATTGATGTGGAAACAAGGAACACCAAAGCTCTCCAGGATTATAGGCATTGGTGACTTAAGGACCTGGCCCCGGTTGTTCTAAAGATGATTAATGCTAACCCAGGATTAAGAGTTAACTGAAGTCTTAATCTCACTCGTTGAGAAAGTTTTGTAAATCAAATTGTACGCTTAAAGTAAATCAAATCAATCAAAACTTAAGGATGAAAGTCTTTTTGAAATGTTTTTGTTGAACATTACCAGTATTTATAATTTAGACTGTACTCAAAGTTTGCTCTAACCCGTGATTACATACATGTAGCTTAATCGTGCTTTGAACAACTGGGCCCTGCTGTGTATTGCATTGGGACAAGCAACGTGGCATTGTAGTGGGGCTTCATGTGGCTTGTTAAATATTTAAATATATACCCCACCGAGTGTGGCAATGTATTTCTATTTTGTGAAGACAGATGCCAAGAAGCAACAAAGAGAGTGGCAGTGAACAAGTTCACCTTTGCCCTCTCATAATTTCAATGTTTCTTTAAGGGGCCACTGTCATGAGTTGACTTCAAAACATTTAACAATTCTTTTTTCCTCTCTTAAAGGAATCAAATATTCATGTTTGCCCAGATTTTCTGAACTTTTTACTATAACCATTGTCAACTTGTCCATGCCAATTTAAATTTGGCACATCAAACTGAATTTTTCAAGTTTAAATTTGAGTAACTGACAAATGTGCTTATGTGATAGTGTTCTGTTAAGGCTTCAGCCAAAAACAAAGTTTAAAATGTTTTTAATGTACACATACCATGTTTTTCTTGTTCCTGATAGAACCTTATGAAAATTAAATTATAAGCCAGTTATATTTTTTAAAGAAAAGGTAGAGTTGTGTTCAAACAAACAGATTGAATTTTGTTGTATAGTCGTTTAAATTCAAATGTTCTTCAAATTTGACTTTCATACCTGGAAAGATTGTCGTGTTTAAATGTTTTAATCATGCATACTTGCACATTCTTTATTTATCAATATAATTATTGAAATTTACATTTCAAATGTCAATGATAATACATAGTATGCAAGAAACTGGTGTTCAGATAAGAAAATGAAATCTGATTGAATTAAACATGTTACAGTCAATTTGTGTGATCTGTTGTTTTCATCTTAAAACTACATAGGGTGACTGTGCTGGAGTTACTTTACCTCTAATGCTGGAGTGACTATAACCCTGATTATGGAGTTGAAATAACTCTACTCTTTTATGGGGCAGAGTTAAAATGACTCCCTTGTTTGGAGCTAATACAACTCCAGAATTGGAGTTAAAAATGGGAGTTAAAATGACCCCCAAAAAGGAGTTATATTTAACCTAACATTTTAACTCCACATTTGGAGTTACAGTAACTCCCTTATGGAGTTTAAATAACTCCTTTTGCAGAGTTAAAGTGACTCCCACACTGGAGTCATTATAACCCTTAAAAAGGAGTTAAAAAAGGGAGTTAAAATAACCCCCAAAAAGGGGTTATATTTAACCTAAAATTTTAACTCCACTTTTGGAGTTAAAATAACTCTTTAAAAATTACTGTGTAGTTGGATCACAAAGGGTCTACTGAAACGAGGCAAATCAGAATCCGAAATCCAGAATCTGGAATTAGGAATTCGGAATTCAGAACCCAAAAATGAAATCCAGGAATCCAGAGTCTAGAACCTGGAGAAAGGAAATCAGAAAGAGCTCACATAGAGGAGAATATTTGAAACCAAATTAATGTTTCTGCAAATGATCGAACTCTTTACCAACCTCAACAAATCTCTTTGAAGATGATATTGAAAATTGGCGCCAAAATGTTCCTGTTTATTTTTGTATATAATATATATATTTAGCCAAGCCTAAAAGCGGAGCTCCAAAAGCATTCTTTTTCTACTGGCATTTACATATAGTCTGCTTGTCATATCACCCATCTGACCTCACTCAAGCTACAGACCCAATGCTGTAGAAAATAGTATGGAAAGGGGATCTGAGCCAGTGGCACAGTGGATTTGGACCCCACGTGGATTTGCACCCTCCAGTCCAGATCTGCTTGTGGATCAGATTTGGACCCCCTAGTCCAGAACTGCTAGCAGATATGAATCCCATTTTACGAATTTGGACCCCCACCCCTCCTAAAAACAAGCGTTCTATTGAGTAAGGTAATAAAAATTCCTTTCCAAACTGAGTTTGGAGATGTTAAAAAAGCAAAATAAAAATATTGAGGTAGGTTTTTTTAAAAATAATCTTTAATACCTTGTATAAAAAAGAACCTGCAAAGCTAGTTTTCATCTATAAATTTTTAAAACAAAACATTTCTTAACATCTTAGAGCAATACCTAAGGAAAGGTCTGTTTTCCCGTTCAACTGTAGGCAATTTAGTTACATACTTAGCTACTTAGGTATGGTTTAGAGCCACTAGAAATTGGTGGAGAAGCCTGGTGATTGCTCCTTGGAATCAGTATCACATCAGATATATAGTGATTCAGATCATCACTTCATAATGAATGCAATGTGAATTATCCACAGCCTCCCATGAGACAGTCAGAAATCGGAAATTGTGTATCCTCTGGATATATGTATGCCTCACAAAAATTATGAAAGAAAGATATATGGAAATCAATAAAAATATTTAGATGCCATGAATTAAGACCAAGATATTTATTTTGATCAATTACTTCTTGACCTTACTATCACAAAAAAAACTGCTTGCTAACATTAAGCTCATCACTCAATGCACCTACAGTGTTTTCAAAAAGAAATCCAGCTGCTCTTCTGGCCAGTTAAGTGCAAGACCAAACAACTTGATAATAATATATTGGGCATTTGGTTGATACCACTATCAAGGTGATTCATCAAAGCAAAAGTGCTGGAAATCCGTTAGCCATCTTAACTTGATCTTAACATACTTCATCAAACATCAGAGATTCCATTAAACATTAATGCCAAATGTCATCCAAACATCCCACAAGATTGGTGTGACCAGCTACTAATAAAATTAATTGAAAGACTGTATGCAGGAGGAGGAAGTCCAAAGGATGTGTACATTGATGAGAAAGAGCTTACTTTAAGTTTAATTTTAAGTTTTAAGTTTAATAATATTTTGTCATGTGAATACAACTAAGTTGATACAAAACAAAAAAGTGCATGACTGGAGAATAATTGGGAGAAACTAAATTCCCATACAAAGAATATTATCTAATATTACACATTCTAAAAACTAAGAGGTGAAATTTAAACGTGGCCCAAAGCTAACCTAATCAAATTAAATCAAATACTTGTCTCTTACAAGTCACCCCTGATTTGAGATTGAGACTAAAAATCATAAAGTAATCCAAAGCAAACCTAATTAAATTACATACTTGTCACTCACAAGCTACATCTGATTTAAAATTGACACTAATAATGTAATAGATAGGACTTAAAACTGCTTAAAGAAGGTGCATGCATGATGTTCGATAGAACACCATTCCAGTCTGTTATGTAGCGATTAAAAAAAGAAAAGCTGAAGGCCATATATATATTTAGCCATGCCAAGCCTAGAATCGGAGCTGCACACTCTCACCGAGCAACTTCGCAAGAGTTTATTTGGGCCAGTTTAATTTGTGTCCAAAACAATTGAGCAGCAGCAGGGAAAACGAAGAGTTTTCGATAGTAAACGTTTGCAAAAAAGAAAAAAAAAGACGGACATTCTTGAGTCTAACTACTTTGAGATGAAAGCGTAAAGGGATTCAAAGCGGATTAAAAAAAAAACAAAACGAAACAAAAACACTGCAAGCGAACAAAGTACGATGCCGGCGAGTGTTTGCTCGAAGAAGGAGAAGGTGGAGAAATTAAACAAGACTAGCTAGTAATTAAAATAGCTTGTAATGATAAAGCTAGGAAAATCGGTATTTATTTTGACATAAATGCCCCTAGAAAAAAAAATAAAGGGTACAAACTCTTCGTTTACAGCAGTCAACAGGAATTGACCGCGGTTCAGAAACAATATAACAACAAACGTAAGACTTATTACAAGAAAACAAAGCACAATATGAATAATATTTCTTCGAAGATTCTTGGAGAAGGTGCAGAAATTGGACAGGTAACAAAACTATCTTGTATTAAGCTAGAAAATTTCCTTAGCAGATTTGACATAAATGTCCGTAGAAAAGACAAAAAAGAGGTCCGTACCTGATCGTTTAGAGCAGTCAACAGGAATCACTGAGACAGCAATCACTCGGAATGCGACAGAGCTGAATAATAGAGCCATTTCCCACAAAATCTTTCCTTGGCTTACACAAAACACTTAAGTGCTTTGATGGTTTTACTGTTACTTCCCATGTCTTCCGAAGAACCTTCTTCAATTAATGATTCTCAGTGGCAAAACATCATCCAGATAACGAAGAAAGCGCTTGCCAAACCAAACGAGCATTTCTCTCGCAGACCCGTCCACTTTAAAATTTATCAAAACTAGCCAGCCAGTCAACCCATTTCGCTGTTTTTAACATCCAAACGCTGATTCTTACCGGTTCAAACAAACGACATGTTTAAAGACGGCGAAACTTAATTGTTGTTTACAGGCTGCTTTCGACGAAGATCTCTTAAAGACTTGACGAAGTGAAGCGCGCTGGGTTTTGACTGTTTTGGCAGCATTTTGACAACTTAATGTCAGATTTTGAGAAGTGCACATGCACATGCATTTGATCGGATTTTTTATTTTTACTCGAGCTCGAGTCTCCCCCTTTAATGCTTAATTTTACGAGGACTCATTGCGATTACGTGTTGATAAGATAAGGGCAAAAGTTTCTTAACGCTACTGTGAGGAACCAAGGTCGAAAAACAGTCAGCCAAGCCGAGTAAAAACACTCGTTCGCTTGCAAAGAAAACAACGTAACAAAACAAACAAACAATTCAACTACTTCTTTGCGTCCAAAACGAGTACAGATGATTGTTATTTATATCCATTCGAGAGAAAAATACAAGTTTCATTCCTGAACAAAAGTAACAACGATTAAACCAAATGTTAAGCTTCTATTTATTTAATTTACCTCACTGTCCTGTGTTGTAGAGGTTTCTACCACTTGAAAATGCGTAAGCTTCAGTAAAGTAAAAACAAGCATCCGCAAAAATAGCGAACGGTTTGTCCAAAGAAAGAGCTTCTTCCACAGAGTTTGAGCTACTCATTCCTCCCATTAATACCGGTGAACTGTTAAGTGACTTTTCTTGGTGAGATGCAAGATGCCGCGGTGAAGTGAAAGCCCTTGAAGCGTTGAATTATACTGTTTTCAACCGCACAATCTTTGAAGCTTTTCCTGAGAAAAATCTTCCGTCCTTCCTTTCATCACTTGAAAATTCACCTTCCGGAGTATCTTTTGACAAGTTCTTGATCTTTATGCTTTTTACGCGAAAGACAAACTTCGATCGAAGAAGATGAAGTTGTTTTGCTCAAAATAAAGAAACTAACTGAATGTGAAATTACCAGCCGCAGAAAGCGCGCGAAAAATTTTAACGGCCTCGATTTGGTTTGGGTGTCCCACACTTGGCTTGAGCCTGCGATCCAATCGAAAGCAAGTACCTGGTCAGCGGTCAACTTCAAAAAAACAGCTGACCTCGATGAGGTCTTAACTTGAGCCCGCGATATGGTCACGTGACACTGGTCAGCGGATACCTTGTTTTGACAGGTGTCAATTGGCTATAAGATGGATGTCCAGTATCAAAGATGTACGCTGTAAAGTAGCTGGTCAGCTGGGCCAGGTGGAGTATGGCCGCCATGTTGGATTATTATGATTATTATTAGGATATTATTAATTATTGGGCGACTCCGTCGTCGTCGTCGTCGTCGTGCGTACGCGCCCACGAGCAATACCGCTAGCCATTTTTACCATGAGAAAAGCAGTTGACGGGTTTCTATAGGTATGGTGCTCCGCTTGACGGCCCTTCGGGCCGTCGGAGCTCCGCTATGAATAAAGGGGTTAGTTTATGAAGAATCTGTGGTGCTGCATCGGTTTAGGAGTGAAACACGAAAATTTGGTTTATCAACGGAGTTAACAATGTAAACTGACCACCGTAAAGGGATTCAAACAGCTGACATTTCGAGCGTTATTCCTTTGTCAGAGCGAAGGGCTCTGACGAAGGGCTAAGACGCTTGAAACATCACTGAGCTTTTTGAATCCCTTTACGGTGGTCAGTTTTCTTCATCTCCGTTGATAAACCAAATTTTTGTGTTTTGTTTAAAGTTGTGTTATGTTATATCTTGTATGAAACACGTAATTTTGTTTATTTGTTTATCGTTTTCGATTTTCCTCCTCTAAGAGCAAAAGCACTAGACACTTGAGGCTTGGTCACGTGCTCGGTATAATAAATATGGAGAGTAGGTGGCTTGACGTATCAGTACAAAAATTACAGTTTGTGGCAATCTCAAGAGAAAAACAAAGTGTTGCGTGCAACAATGTGTGCAATGTCACTGCGTGTCCTTATTGACAGAGTTAAAGCAAAATTATATTGAAAATGCTGACCAACTGAAGACGAGTTTCGCCATTGGTAGACGCCCAATTAGTGCCCCATGCATATACAGGCATAGCAATAAATAGACAAAATATTCATTATATTGTCTCATTTGTAAATACCCTTAGAGAATAGAATTCTAGTTTCATTATCTACCAGCGGATACAAAAGGGACATCGCTTAAAGACATGCTAGTTGTTAAAGCAAAACTGTAAAGTGCTACTACGATGAAATTCACATCTTTCCTATCTTAACCGTTTTAAAATATAAACAAGTAGTATGTACTAGAGGAAGAATGCTGTTCACTATTTTCAAACATATCTTTTTGCTCCAGAGTTATTCAAGTTTTTACAGTATGCAAATTAGCAAAGTGTTGACGTCATATACTCAACCGATTTTTGATCAAATATGACGAAAAAGGATATCTCAGCCAATTTGTATCAAAAATGCTTGATTCTTTTCAGTAAGTGTCTACTAGATGCGTTTTACAATATGAGCTTACCAGTATTGTTACCATAGCAACATACTTTGTTCCAGTCCTCCCTAATATTAAGGGCTTTGCTGGCCAGCTTTAGAATTCTATTTGGATATTTTCCAATGGTGCCTTATTTTCATGACCTAGCAAGCATGTAAATATATGTCAGGTAGAGGTCCCGACCTTCGAGCTGAAAATCACTAAATCATTGAAATCAGGTCAGTTAGGGGGGACTGGAAAAGAGTGAGTTGCCATGGGAACCGAAATTTTTACAGCCGTAGGTGTGTTGGCTTTATGGTCTCTGCTGCAAATTGACCAAGCTAGCTCTATTTGTATGCTAGCCGATGATGTTATATTGGGTTGATACTATGACGTTATAAGTCATCTCATTTGCATACTTTACACATTTTTTTAAACTTAAATACCTCCGGAACCAATGCAGATAATTACAAACGAAAAAAGAGTGTTTTTAATCATTCCTGAAATTCTATGTGATAAACTTAAAAAATCAAGAGGTAAAAATTTGATCATAGTAGCACTATAAAGGCTTTCAGAAATGCATTGTAAACACAGCAGGAGTCACGTTGGTCAGTCAATTCCTTCTTTTACGTGCATGAAAATCAAAACAAAAAAGATTTGCCCCGAAAGTTGTCTTTGCTCTGGAAGTCAATTCAAACATCCGAATTCAACCAAGAAATATTATAAAAACGTAAAGCTTGTGGGATGTGGCTGGAGTGACAAGGATACTTCACAAATTAATGTGATCAAGTAAGCTGAAGCCACTCAAAAGTCACTAAGGCCACATGGTAGCGGGCATTACCCCTTAAATCTACCAAAGCAAAGATTGAGCCCAAGCATTAGCGGCCATGGACAGCTGTTTCGGCCTTGTTAGGCCTCATCAGCATGGCAAAGCTAATGCTCAGGCTCAAGTACCCACATATCAATAAAACAAGCAATGAAAACGTAAAGCTTGTGGGATGTGGCTGGAGTGACAAGGATACTTCATCACATTAATTTGTGAAGTATCCTTGTCACTCCAGCCACATCCCACAAGCTTTCAATGGTTTAGTCAGCTAAAGAATGCTGGAAACTACTTTCTGAAGGCTGGAAATACTATTTCATGGATCATATATTTCAAAATCTCCTGCGGAAACAAGCCCCAGACACCCTCAGAAACTCGCGCCTTAGGTGCTCGTGATGTGCACCCCTCCCTCAATAAATTTAGCCCTTCTACGGCACTGCCTCAAGTTGTTCTGAAGAAAGGTCATGTTGCAAACCCGACCTGTTCAGGATTAACTCTATTCTTTTTTATTACTTCTACATTTTCAACCCGGATGCAGACACGCTACAGAATGATCCTCCCTTGGTCTCAAATAAACACTTGTTTTACATTGCTTTCCCTCGAGATTATGAGCCTGTTCTTAAACTGGGAAGCGGATTTACTCGTGAGGTTTGTAAGCGGACCTCTGAGAAATCAGCATCACACGGGTACTCCATCTTTGAGAGATCTACATATGGAGTCATTTCTTTAAAATGTAAGCCTTGAAAACACGATTTTCTCCTTAATAAAAAATTTGGATAGTTAATTGTTTGATTCACGAAGAAACCCAGCTCTGAAAAGATCTTTTCAATAGAACTAACCCCATTTATTTACATATACAAAACAGGAACATTTTGAGGCCCTTTTTTCAATATCATCTTCAAAGAGATTTGTTGGGGTTGGTATAGAGTTCGACCATCTTCAGAAACATTAATTTGGTTTCAAATGTTCTCCTATATGTGAGCTCTTTCTGATTTCCGCACTCCAGTTTCTAGATTCATGTATTTCAATTTCGGGTTCTGAATTCCGAATTCCGTATTCCGTATTCCGTATTCCATATTCTTTCTTTCCTCGTTTCAGTAAACCCCTCGTGTTCCAACGATCTAAATGTGTAAGTTTCTTCAAAATATCCAAGCCTTCTAATCACGGTTTTCTCCTTAATACAAGATTTGGATAGTTAATTGACTGATTCACGAAGAAACCCAGCTCTAAAAAGATGTTTCGATGGAATATTTATCACAAAAATGTGGCCGTGGAATCGAGATTCAGGTTCGCTTACAAGAAACTCGATAAAATCCGTTTAATTCTCACGTTTCAAGAGCAATAAACACCTATTTACCGGAACTACTGTTCGATTCAGTCATTGAAAGTCTTGGGAAATGGATGATGGTGAAAATAAACCCGATTTGTGAAGCAGGTAAGCTGTACTTATGATAAAATCTGCCCGAGATATGTCAATTTTGTTGTAGGCGTCAAAGTCGTAACTGCTCGTACATGTGTTTTTACAAACGGTCATAACTTTAGAAATACTGAAAACGTACAGGGGATTTTGCATAATTTTTGTCAATACAGGACTACACTTTTGGGCTGTGTAGACTAGAGTGTTCAACGAGGCCCCAAACTTTCAAAACAATAGCTCTTGAACTGAGAGAGGCCATTTCCGGCCATCGTTGGACAACGATTAATAGTGTTTAGTAATATGCTTGATTTCGTCTTGAAACATAAAATCAAGAGAAAATCTTTTAGTTTCTCGCACAACTGCAAACGTTAATAAGTGAATTGACGTAAGATCCATTGCTGAATGATGCGAATCAAATATTTTACAGCGCCACGAAAAATACCAATTTTATGCTTTAAGTAGACGTTGCGACGGGCGCTGACCGGGCGAAATATTTTATGGTTCTTAACTCCACCAAAAAACCGTTTCGATTCGAACCAAATCTGTTTTTATTCTAAGCTTGATAAAGTCTTTCAGTTACCAGAGTATCAGGCGAAATTGAGTGGATGGTTTTTACAGAGACAGCCTCTGAAATTCGCCTGGGAGATTACCGCCTTCTGCCCGATAAACCAAGTAGGAAAGTAGACTCCCTCAAAAAGACTGTCCTTAGCAGAAGATTTACTCAAAATTTGAGTTTGGCAACGCTTTCCCATGGTGATAAGTCGTTGAACATTAAAAGGAAAATTCTGAGAAAATGAGACAACCATACAAATGACTAGAAATGATGGAAGAAGCATCGAGCGAAGCAAGTTAAAACTTGACACAAAGTAGCATTGTTGTGGTTCAATTTTATCCTTGGTTCAATTTTTATTTTCCTTTGTTTTGTCCTCATTATCATGCATTACAATACACAAGAACAAAAGAAAATAAAAATTGAACCAAGGATAAAATTGAACTACAACAGCATTTGCAAAGCGCCCACAGTAAAAGCAGCATGCGAAACAAATTAAGTGGTCACCGAAAATAGCTTCTGCAAACCCCGATCTGCCTCGTCCCCAGTCGTTCGGGATCGCTATAATAAGTGAGAGATGAGAAGGAGAGAAAAAGCAAAGCGATTGGCAAATCCTGCATCCCAGATGGCGGCGCCGATAAGGTGGAAGACCGGTCCACCAAGAGATAGAAGAAACAAAAATCGACGTCTGCCCGGAGGAGATTGCTATAAGGATATGTTGTTTTTCGAAGAAAGAGGAGTGTGTGAGGTCATGTTTTCCTCCCCTAAATTCGCTTTCTTCAACCGCCTCGTTTATCCTTTGTAGAATTGAACGGGTATGTTTTGGATTACTTGTCCGACTTTGCTCTACAAGAAAACAAAATAAAACACGTGATTAACAAGGCATCTGGACTTCCAAGTAAGGAGTTGACAATTCTGTTCAATGTAAAACAAAAAGGCAAATATTTAAGCTTATAAAAGCTTGACCTTACTATGATGAGTAAGATCGTCAGCACAGCACGCCGATCGACAATTCTCTGAGAGAAACTTCTGAACATCGTCTGTGTCATCTAAAAAAATCTTCCAGTGATGGCAGGGGCTCTTCATCATCTAGAAACTCTATCATCCTCCCGAAAAAAAAAAACGATTTTCATATTTTCGAGCAGTTTCGCAAATCTGCGAGCCATGATTTCGCAGGCTTTTAATTTCTTTCCCTATCTTTTCTTCTTCCTATCACTCCTCGCGCTTTCCGAGCGGAAAAACGCAAAAAAAAAAAAAAAAAAATGCGCGAACTTAGAGCGAGCCAAGACCCAGAAATTTGAAAAAAAAAAAAAAAAAGGCGGCCTTTTAACTTTACCATCTCAAAAACCACGATACGCAGCAATAATTATTCCATAGAAATAACTAGCTGTACATATACCCTTCTTGTCCTTCAATTTTCTCAACACTTCTTGAACATAAACATCGTTTTGAGGTCCTCATTTCTCGCGTGGCAGAAAAAGAGATCGCTTTCGGAAGCCTATTATTGTCATGGACTTGTTAACAAATGTAGCTATCTAAGCAAACTGCTGAATATATATCTAAGGTCGAGAGGTAAGTAAAGAGTCTTTATTTTCTGAGTTTGCCAAAGTATCTCGTTTTTTGCCAGAGTGGGTTTTCAAATTGTTGCACAAAAATTTAGTTATAGTTCATGCAGTCAGGTAATAAACGCTTGGCGACATTTGGCTGCATTGAAGTTTTCCTTCGTGCAAATCCCTTTCAACTTATGAAAACCACGATGAGCAAAATTTTCATCTTTCAAATGTATTTAAGTGCTGCAGTTTGACTTTATCACGAGGTAATCAAGTAAAAAACAACATTAAAAAAACAAACATTAAACGAGTTAAGATTCCTAATGTTCTTATATTTATTACGGCGTGTAAACAAACCATGCCCGAAGGTCTTTTGTCATGCATGATCACCCTCTTGCACAATTTGTGGCAGTATAAGCAAACCCTGAATATCTAAGGTCGAGAGCTCAACTGTGGTTAGTGAAAGAGTTGTATGCTGTGTATGCTGTGCTTGCCAAAGTGTCTAGTTTTTTGTTAAAGTGGAATTTTAATTTGTTTCGAAAAGATTAATTTATCGATTTACGGTGTGGCCAGTATTCACTAAACCCGCACGCTTGACTGCTTCAGTTTTTACATCCAGAGAATTTCAGCTTGTCATTTAAACATACACTGATTTTAAGTCTCATCACACAGCCAAAGTAGCAAAGTTTTTTTTCAAACGGTTTAACTTTACTGAAGCGTGTTTATAGACACTCAAGTTTGTTATGGTCGTAGACAATTTCACCACATTTTCAGCAGTATAGCCGGGTTCCAGAATTCAACTGTCCTTTGGAAGAATATGTTTAGTAGCCAACGATTCCGATTTATTCCCCCATGTTATTGCCTTTTCTGCCTGTGTGCTTCGCTTTGGATTAAGGAGTGCATTGCCCTCCCACATCACCCAATGTTCTTTCAAAACTGAAAAACTTTGCACACTACGAGAGCAGCTTAATTAGAAAGGTTAGTTATGTAATTGCATCGCCTTTTCTTTTGTTTTTTGTTTTTTTGTAAAACATCGTTTCAGTTGTGTTGAGGAAAAAAGAACAAATGATTATTAAATCGAACTGACTCTATCGAAAAATAATATCTCACAAATTAATATGATCTGGTGAGCTGAAGCCACTCTTTATTTGGGCACTAAGGTCACATGGTAGCGGGCATTACCCCTTAAATCTACCAAATCAAAGATTGAGCCAAAGCTGGACGGCTGTTTCGGCCTTGTTAGGCCGCATCAGCATGGCACTCCATGCCACATCCTTCTCCTAAACGTCTCGCTTGACGTGTACAGTTACTGCACGACAGGCGAGACTCTCCTCCCCTCTCCCTTAATCAATGTTGTTGGACCACATTTTCTGCATGGCCTCGCATTTGCACGAACAGAAAGCGTGTCCAACAACATTGACAAGGGGCGTTGGAGGGGCTCCTCTTTTCAGTCGGAATGCACCATTTTGTTAATGATCAGTTCCTGGTGAATTGTGGGTAGATCCAGTCCTTCGTGGGGGCAAACGGTCAAATGACAATTTCAAATTACGTCCTAAGATGGCCGTTTGCCCTCACAAAGGACTGGATCTACCAACAATTCAGCAGGAACTGATCATTGGCAAAATGGTGTATTAAGTGTACCGTCTCAAGTATATTTACAACTGGTTGTCTGATTTATGTACAAGAGGAAATGTCGTTTTTTTCAAATGGAAGCTGGCTACATGGGCGCAGAAGAGTTATTTTCAAAGTTGAGGGTTTACTTACCATAAAAGCTCTATTCGGGGGGGGGGGGGGCTTATTTAATTTTAGGCCTCATTGACGGAGGGCTTATTAGAGAGGGGGGCTTACTAGAGAAGGGGGCTTATTTGAAATCTTAAACACGCCGTTTTCGTCTTATAATAGTTTTTGTACCAAACTCGAACAACTGCAGTGAAACTTGACTCTCTACTAAAGAGCAACAAACAGTATTATGTGTTTGAGTGTATATTTGGTTAAAAGTAAACCAATTGGGCTGCATGAAGTGAAAATCGTAAGAGGGAATAGGAGGGGTTCATTATAAAATCTCATGTTCCAAAAGGGGAGGCGGGGGGGGGGGTTTGGAGAGGGGGTGCTTATTACAGCAGAAAACGACTTCCAAACGGGGGCTTATTAGAGAGGAGGGCTTAATAGAGCTTTTACGGTATGAGAACTGCAGATTTATAAGTGTTCTAATTGATCCGAAATTGTGTGAAAAAGCGTCTTGAAATTGGTGTTGTTTTGAGTTCGTGCGTTGTGACGTAAGGGGTGCATTCGATTTTTTGATTTCGCGCGAAAGCTGTAAGAAACGTTGGCGAATTAAAAGCTGTTTGCTATTCCTAAGCGTAGTGGCAGATTTAAGTTGTATCGAGAACGTTTTTAATGTAGTAAAGCGCGAGTTAAATTAAAAAGACAAGCAGTAAGACTGAGTATCACACATGAGACATTTCAAGAGTTGGCTTATCGCGAAGAGGAATTGTTGACAATCACTTTTGACTCAACGTAAAAGCGCAAAAAAGAAGCAGACACGCCGAAGACTGAAAACATATTATGTTTTGGTAAAAATAAACCTGATTAAAGGAAAGTCAGTATTTTATTTACTCGCATTTTCTTACACAGGAACAGTTGTCGCGCTATGGCGTTTCTTACATGTTGTGAACACGTTACTTTTCCAAAAATCCAAATAAATTGAAAACACTAGTACTGTGATTATCTCCAATCAGTCCTGAATAGTCTTCAATAACAGACAATAAAAGCAAGATAAACATAAAAGAGCTACATATATTCCCTGTCAGTTGCTATGGTAGATCGTCCGTTGAATGGTAGACCTTGATGTCGTACTCCATGACATCCATCCCGGAAAGTTACACAGCGATTAACTTTTGTGTTCGTACTAATGAAAGAACGTACAACGGCTTTTGCGAACAAGTACCTTGTAAAGAACTTCTCTAAATCAGTTTGGCCTCAGGTTATTAGGTAAACTTCATAACTGAAGTTTGAAGTCATAACTGTCTTTGAATCACCCGATCAGCTGACTGTTTCTTCATTGTCTGTGCTGTTTTCTCTTTCTGAGTCATTACTTTTATACTACTTGAGATATTGCATGGCTTACGAATCTGTGAAACGAAAACAATGACCGGAAATATTGCGAGCCTCCGTTCACAGCAGTCCAATTGATGCAAGGGGAAATACCAAAACCTCTTCAAAAAGGAAGAACTCAGTTTTAATTCCTGTTTTAAAAGTGAACTTCTATCAGTATTTCTTTCAGTAGATGATTTGCTGCAATGGAGTGCTTCCCCAGTGGCTTACCCTTTAAATGGCACGCGATCACAGAAGAACGTGTGGTGATGTTAATTTCAAAGAACGTAAATAAACCATTACATGGTAGATCTAACACCGGTTCATACGTCATTTCTGAAACCAAATAGAGCTGCGTAACTTAGAGTGATGTCCAACTATTCGGCAGAAAGCAAAACACCCTTTCATAGTAATTCATGGCCATCTTTGCGCTTGCTCTCAGAAAACACTAAAATTAGCTGCGATTACGTCAACACCGAAATGCACGAAAATAAACTTTCAGCCTTGGTCATTTCTAAGCCTTATAACATAGCAAAAGCACACTACTTCCTGTATCGATTGTCCAGGTAAAAGAACGGTCATACAAGGTAATAGAACGGCCATAAAATGAAAACGTATTCAGACAACCAGTTGCAAAAATATCGACACACCGGCTGCCTATAAAAAAACTCACTCTTCTCTAAAACTCTCCCTTGACAGTTACTCCACGACAGGCAAGACTCCCCTCCCCCTCTCCCTTGACAGTTACTGCACGACAGGTTAGACTCCCCTCCCCCTCTCCCTTGACAGTTACTGCACGACAGGTTAGACTCCCTCCCCCTCTCCCTTGACAGTTACTGCACGACAGGCTAGACTCCCCTTCCCCCCCTCTTCCTTAATCATTGTTGTTGGACCGCATTTTCTGCATGGCTTTGCATTTGTTCGAGCAGAAAATATGGTCCAACAACACTGATAAGGGGAGCGGGAGTGGCACCTCTTTTCAGTCGGAATTAAGTGTACCGTCTCAAGTATTTTTGCTACTGGTTGTATGTAGCTTCCAAATGCGGATAGGTTGATAACGTAGACATCAAATTGAGTGAACGTGGCCCTAGTTAATCTTGGACTACCACTGAAATACAATAAGGCTTTGTATAAACGATGACATTGGATTCTCCACTCCGGCGTATGAACTGAAAGTAACTAAACCGATGGTGCTATTTTTTTTATTTTATTTTAATTTTTTAGGTTTTTAAGCGACAACCAGTTGGATTTCTTGCGGAATGGAGTATTTAACAACACCCCTCTGTATCGACTGTAAGTCAGATACTTACCTCTTAAACATACAAACTAAAAATGTAAACAAGAATCCAACTGTACCAGGAACAAATTATCGACCGAATTCAAAAGGGAATAATGAAAAATCGTGGACTTCTTTTTAGACAAACGTTATAAATAAACTGTTAATTGTCTGCAGGCACTTGGATAACAATCAACTGAAGGAACTGCCATCTGGAATTTTTCATCATAATGAAAACTTGTATGAGCTGTGAGTAAACCTTTTTCACCTGATTAAAAAATTATATATAATATTAAGCACGGAGGGGTTTCAATGGAACTAAGACAATAACCCTGAAATGATATTAAAATGTATTCCGATGGTTAAAAGTCTTGGTTCTTTTCTTCCAACGCATACGTGATGTTTAAAAATTGATTGCTGTGTAACAGTGTAGCACCAAGGTTGACGTAAAATTTTACCATCTTACTTTACTCTCAAATTTGCATTATATAAGCACGGCCGAAACTTCACTATTTTAATTTGAAATTAAAACAAAATTCGTTCTTGGCTAACACAAGTTTTAGACATAAGAACAAGCAAAGCCAAGACATCTTCCTAGTATAGATCCTTTTTGTAAAATAACCATAATTAAGTTACCAGTCAGCCAAAAGGATTTAAAACGATTTAGATTTCCTTAGAACGCTCAGAATTCTCGAAAATTTATTAAGGGGTTGGTGAGTTGTTGTTACAAACAAACCTGAGCAAGAAAATAGAATTTTAAGGGATTTTCCTGACGTTTGTTGCAAACAAAAGATCGCATGGACGACAATTTGTTTAGAGCATCTGCTTTCTCTGGCATCAGTCTGCGAAACTTCGTCGAAAATTTCGGCGGTTATCAAGGAAGCCTGACAAACAGTGGAACTATAACAACCAATGGTTGCATATCATCAAAGTGATTCACCCAATATCAGGTTGCTTCGAAAAAGAAGAAAAAGCAAACAAACAAACATACAACTGTATAACCTTAGATACTTTTTTTGTATCTAAGGTTATACAGGTTTCGAAAATACTGGCGTGCAGTGCTCCTACTAAGTAAACTAATAAGCTATTTGGCCATACTGAACCTGTGGAGGATGAAAATAAAAAGGTGATCACGTGATAAATCGCATTTTTAGAACAGCCAGGGTTTAAATAGCCAAAGATCGTCGAAGTTACAGCTTGCGACTGAAGCTGTCGCAAATAGATAGCCTGCATGAGAGACAATTCCTTAGTTGTTTTTATTATTATTATTATTATTATTATTATTATTATTATTATTTTGTGTTTTTACCCGCCAGCCTATATGGCCTAACAGCGAAGAATATAAATTGCTCAATGTCGAAATGCATTTTTTCTAAATATGAATATATTGGAATCGTACATTGAACTGTGGATTAAAGATGGAATAAAGACGCGTTTTAGTGGTGAATGCTACTTGAGCAGTACCGAAAAGAAAGTTTAAAACAATTGGCTCTCGTTTGTTGTTTTCAAAGATCTCTTTGACTGAGTTAGTTCTTAAGAGACGTAGTGCTTCTCCTTTGATAAAACCCTTTTTGGAGTTATAAGGGTGGCAGGATGAGAAGTGCGTGTACTGAAAAGTTTCAGTGGGCTTGAAGTGTGTTGAAGAGAGTTGAAAGTCGAGGTCCTTTGAAAATCTCAGTGTCGAGGAAAACAGCGCGTTCTGATGACATTTTATGCACAAACACTTGGTTGTGTGCTGGAAAGAGTTAGCGAAGTTTCGAAATCAGCCGGGACTTCTGTAATATGAATGTTCCAGGGTTAGCGCAGGGTTGGAGCAGGGTTGGCGCAGGGGTGAGAGCGCTCGCCTTCCACCATTGTGGCCCGGGTTCGATTCCCGGACTTGGCGTCATAAGTGGGCTGAGTTTGTTGGTTCTTTACTCTGCTCCGAGAGTTTTTTCTCCGGGTACACCGGTTTTCCCCTCTCCCCAAAAACCAACATTTGATTTGATTTATTTAGAGTTGATTTGATCTAGTCTCCCCAATTAGTAGAGCATCTGTGCTCGGCTAAATACATTTGAGACTTAAATAAAGTGATTATTATTTTTATTATTCCACAATGAAAACATGTCATCAATATATCTTTTCCAAACGACATGTTTTTGTGGACTGGCCATTAGTAGTCGTTTATCGAGATCTGCCATAAATATGACAGCGAAAGCGATCGCCATTTTAGTTCCCATAGCGATGCCGTGGGTTTGTACGAAATGCTTTCCGTTGAATTGGAAAGAATTTTCTTCTAGTATGAGCTGCATGAGTTCCCGTAAATCGTTGGTGGGAATTGGCAGATTATGCTCATAGTGGTCCTCGTAGTAGCGGCAGCTAACACCAATTCCCTCTGTGTAAGGAATGTTAGTGTAGAGGGAAATAACGTCAAGAGTGGCTAAAATAACATCGTTTGGAATTTGCGTATTTTCGATGAAATTGATAAAATCAGTGGTGCATTTTAAATATGACTCTTGTTTGATAGCGATGGGTTGTAATAGTGAATCCACGAAACTGGAATTACGTTCTGTAGGGCCGCTACTACCAGAAGCAATTGGTCTGCCGACTGGTGTTTTCTTGTGGATTTTAGTCAGCGTGTAACAATCTGCTATGGGTGGTTGTTTTAGACCGATTGTCAACATTTGTGAGTCATTTTGTCGATATTACCCGAGCGGAATAGTTTGTTAACTATTTCGTTGACTTTTTGGGCAGTGTCTAGCACAATAGGAGAAGTGAGAGGCGTATAAAATTTATCGTCAGATAATTGTTGTAAGCCTTCTTGTATTTTTTGTACGGTGTCCATAATGACTGTTGTTGTTCTTTTGTCGGCTTTTTTGAGATAAATTTCGCTATTGCCCGTAAGTGAGCTAATAGCTTTATTTTCGTTCGCTGAAATGTTGTCATTTTGAGGTCGGAAAACTGTCGAAATAAAATAGTTTTCAAGGGCAACTGAGTTTGAGTTGGTGGTTGTGCTTATTAAAGTCTACGAGTCCTCTGCTTCTACGTTCGTTATAAGGAAGATCAGTTTCAGGATGTAGGTGATCAGGTTTTAGTTCGTAGACTCGGTTGTGTTGTGATCGCTAAAATTGCGCGATTATAGAGGCCCTGCCAGGAGAGGGGCCCGTGTCGCTTGTCTGAATTTTAATATCTCCCGTGTCGGTGTTTAAATCGTTAATTCTCGGCCTTGATGCCATTATCGGAAGTTTGTCGGGAATGATGTCGCCTGTCGGGATTTCATTTTCTGTGCCGTCGCTACTGTTTGGGCCATGTCGCTTGTCGGAATTTACCCTGGCAGGGCCTCATTATAGTTTCTAGTCAGTGTTAGGTGACCGTAAGTAGATTTCCCTCAAGTTTGTAACTAAACGCTTCGTTGCACCGTACCATGGTAGAGTTCTGAAAAGAACTGTGTTTCATCTGTGAGATGCAAGACCGGTTTCGGAACCAAAAGATTGGATCCTTCGTCAATTGCTTTTGAGGGCTTTGAAGATGAGTTTCAGGATGTAGGTCATCAGGTTTTAGTTCGTAGACTCGGTTTTGTTGTGATCGCTAAAATTGAGCGACTATAGTTTGGAGTCAGTGTTAGGTGATCGTGCACGTGTGTAAATTTACCTCAGGTTTGTAACTAAACGCTTCGTTTAACGAAAGCATGCCGTTGAACAAAAGCATGCTGACTAATATAATTACTTACTTGATATTCTTTTGCTTCCAGCCGTGACTTAATTTCCCTCCTTTAGTGAATCTTTGTATCGTTCTGGGATGACTGGTAGATCGAATTTTTGTTCCGGTACAGAAGTTACTTACAGGGAACCCATGCACAATTTTGGTTCACATAATATATTTACTAGTAATTTGAGCGTCTCTATTAATAAGAACCCAATTGACCCTAAAACCGTGAACCCATCTTGGCTTGAATGGAAATGGCTCTATCAATCGACATCAAACGGCTCTGATTGGGGCCTTTTCTATTGTAACAATGTGGCTCTGCTCTTGGATATCAAAACAGGTTCATCAATATTAACCGAGACGGCCCTAAATTGGTCCTAATTTGTCAGTGTCGAAATGGCTCTCACCTACAACTCCCTTTCGGTTGTTTCCGTTGCGGTAAAAATTGCGCTACTTGTCCCTACATTTCAGATGGACTCACAAGCTATACTTTCTCTTCTACAGGGGAAACGCGCCATATTAAATCTAACCTGACCTGTCACACTAAAAACCTCATTTACATGATTCAATGCAACCGCTGTAATTTACAATACATAGGCGAGACTAAACGACGTTTAAAAG
>JAEMWC010001122.1:15000-27500 GCA_016490735.1 Pachyseris speciosa | reverse complement strand
ACAGGTGTACAACTCAGTAGTGTGTGCTCAGTGCCTGCCTCAGCATTCATTATTTCTTAACTTAGAATTTTAACCTCTTGTTTGCCCTTTGGAAAACTGCAAAAAATGCCTGAGTAGCTTTTCTTTAGTTTTCTTTGTGCTTTTTAAAATACCATCCATGGACTTGTTAAATGTCTCGAGTAACTGGGCCCTCAAATATAGTTCTTCTATTTGTGACTAAGTCACTTCTTCTCTGGCCATTTTCCTTGCAAGGCTTTGAGACACTGATTTGCTAAAGTTGAAAACAAGCTTCTTCATCTCTACTCTGATCTTCACTCATGAATGCTTTGTAATGTTTCTCCTCTCCTTTGGCACTTCGGAGAGGGATGGCTGTCATGTGTGCTTTGATCTCAGTTGCAAACAGACATTCTTTCAGAGCTGGGGCACACATCAGCGAGGGCCTGGTGAGCTGATAATTTTTTTTTAAATCATATGTTAGAGTTTGAAACAGGACAACTAAGTAGATTATTGAAGTGTTAATACTGTATTAGACATGGCCATTTGATGTTAATGCGAACCCTTGTCTGAAGCTAGTCTCTTCAAGGACTTTTCAAAAGGAACTTGTAGATCTCACAAAACACAAACTCTAAAACACAGAATTGAAAATTAATTCATACCCTGCAGTGTTAGAAATCACATGTCTTGAAGGACTTCACAAGACTTTGTTCCTGTCCAATTGATTAGATTTAGATTCATGGTGGTCTTGCTTCTAAGTTGGTGTGTACATGTACATGAAAATGGCCGGCTTGCTAATATACACTGTAGGTTAAATGCATTCTTTTAATGTTTTCCCTGAAAGACTCATACATTTAAGGTTCTGTTGGTAAAATTACTTCCCATTACATGTATTCCTTTGTGCAGATGCTTCAATATGTTCTTATACTCATCAAATTTTTTTAGTAGCTGTTGAAACAATATTGTTATGCTGTCAGCAGCATATTTGTTTGTAATGTACATGTATATAAATTTAAACCTTGGTATGTTTTATTTGGAAAATAATGATTGAATTTTGCTTTCAATGCGAGGCTTGCCTTTGATTTGATGTTTACTTTCTTGCTTTTCCTCAACTGTGAATGACAGGTTGCATCAGACACTGATGTCTTAGCAGTTAAGTGACTGATAACACACACTAATTTGATTACTCTCAACCACTAGATACAGTAAAACATATAAGTGTAGCTGACACAAATTGGTTCTTCACATTGTACATAGTGCTGGCTGATTATATACATCTACACCTGTATAACTACATGTACATGTAACATTAAGAATGGAAATTGCGCCATCTAACCTTACTGGGTAAAATTGCTGTACTTAAAAGCCTTATTGCCTCTCAAATTGTTTATGTTTTGTCACCTTTACCAACAAACCACAGCGCTATAGAAGAGATAAACAGTATGCTCTTCAACTTTTTATGGGATGGTAAAGGTGACAAAATAAAGCGCAATATTATGATTAGTGACTACAGCAATGGAGGGCTAAAATGATTGACATTACACTATTCAACAAAGCCTTCAAGTCAAGTTGGATAACAAAATATTTAGACTCAGGAAATCATGGAAGATGGAAACTTTTGTTTGATCTGGAATTACAACTTTTTGGTGGTGAGGAAATTTTTTGTCCATGGCTGCTAATGCTTGGGTTCAATCTTTGCTTTGGTAGATTTAAGGGGTAATGCCCGCTACCATGTGGCCTTAGTGCCTTTAGAGTGGCTTCAGCTTACCAAATCACATTAATTTGTGAGGTATATCCTTGTCACTCCAGCCACATCCCACAAGCTTTACGTTTTCACTGCTTGTTTTATGGATATGTGGGTACTTGAGCCTGAGCATTAGCTATGCCATGCTGATGAGGCCTAACAAGGCCGAAACAGCTGTCCATGGCTGCTAATGCTTGGGTTCAATCTTTGCTTTGGTAGATTTAAGGGGTAATGCCCGCTACCATGTGGCCTTAGTGCCTTTAGAGTGGCTTCAGCTTACCAAATCACATTAATTTGTGAGGTATATCCTTGTCACTCCAGCCACATCCCACAAGCTTTACGTTTTCACTGCTTGTTTTATGGATATGTGGGTACTTGAGCCTGAGCATTAGCTATGCCATGCTGATGAGGCCTAACAAGGCCGAAACAGCTGTCAATGGCTGCTAATGCTTGGGTTCAATCTTTGCTTTGGTAGATTTAAGGGGTAATGCCCGCTACCATGTGGCCTTAGTGCCTTTAGAGTGGCTTCAGCTTACCAAATCACATTAATTTGTGAGGTATATCCCTATAGTGTATTGTACAGTAGTTTCCTTTTCTTTTTTAGCAATCGTTTAAAAAATGGAAATGTAATTTAATGCAGTTTTAATGTTATGTACCGTAACTTAGTGCTTAGTGTTGTGGACTGCGGACTGCGGACGGGTATAAAAATGCATGCTCATTTAAAAAGAGTATAAAACGCTGTGCAAAAAGAGGGTGTGGAGAAAACGTGGCCCAGGCCGTGGCCCACCCTATGGCCTACTGGTAATCATTTTTTTTAGAACCCAGTTTAGCCTGTGTAAACAATGTTCTCCATCCATCTGTCATACATGTATATACCTAAGACTCTCTTTTGTTCTCTTGGAGGTGTTTCGTTCAAAATTTTCAGTGTTAAACAGACTCGTGGTAGATTGGAATCAGGAAAACCAGAATGCCGTATAAACACAACTTTCGGGCAGCTATCGTAAGGAAGAGCTTTTATTATATGAAGGAGCTCCCGCAAATTTCTACTTGCTAAGGTCCTATTCCGTGCAGATCAGCCAGCGAATTGGGTCCCAGACTTTTCTATCAATTGCGTGACCCACGATTACTGAAGAATCCAAACCAGCGTGAAATAATCTAGCATCCAAGCATGTAATACACCTGCCCATGGCCTTTACAATATGAAACATAATTATTTTAATACTGAAGGCTTTATGTTTTCCCGTTGTTGGAACCGTCAACAATGTAAACTTTATATTATAATTCATTTTTGTCAACTTGCGTTACGCTGCGTTATGCACATGTCATCGGCTTCCCCTTGGGGTCAACCCCGGGCCTACCAGGGAGATATGTGGAAGAATACAAGGAGATGGACGGAATTCTTCACCCAAGGGTAGGGGAAAATCTTGACATTGTTCTATGATCAAAGATTAGGGGGTGGGGGAATTTACAAGTTTGAAAAGGATGTCACGGGAATTTTCAGCTGAGAGACACCTAACCCAGGGGACTTTGCCTTGAGAGATTCCCGACCTCCCAGCGATATTCTTCAAGTTTGCTAGACTGATTTTACAATCCCCCCAGGGTTAGCCCAGGGGTTGACCCCACGGGGAAGCCGATGACATGTGCATTACGCCTGGTGGTCAGAGCGCATCAAGTATTTATTCTCATATACTTTTGAAAAAAAAAAGTTGGAAAGTAAGTTCAGCTCCGAGGTTTTTTCTCTCCTCAATCTTTTTCTTTCTTCAAAGAACATTTTGGAAATAGCGACAGGAAAACAATTTGGTACAGAATCAACAGAATCAAATGCATGTGCATTACAGTGGGAACAGCGAACAGTGATTGGTTGAAGTTTTACCAAAATTTACATACCTCAGGAGACGTGATTGTGTTGGAATTTTGGAAAACATTTAATTTAAAATAAAATATTCCGAATTCAGTTCTACCACGAGTCTGCTTAGAAATGTATTTGAGCGAAACGCCGCTGAGAGAAGAGATAAGAGTCACAGGTCTGACAGACTGATGTAGAACGTTGTTAACACAGGTTTCCAGCAATGCTGAACCGAGTGTTAAAAATTACCGCCGGTAGGTCATAGGGTGGGCCATAGGGTAGGCCATGGCCTAGGCCACGTTTTGTCCACACCCCACACAGTGCCTTATACTCAGTCAGCTTTTTATACCTAGTCCACAGTCCAGGTCGGCAGTCCGCAATCCATCTTTTATACTGACCACATTATATCTGGTGTCTGCGTAAGCGTACATGTACTTCATGCAGCATCACCATCACTGGCCTGATCTGCTAAACAAATCGTCCCTCGGAAGCTTTAATGAAAGTGATTCAGGGTTTCACAACCCATTTGCCACTATTCGTGAATGTTCGCTACTATTTGCACTATTCGCTGTTTTCTGTTCGCTATTCGCTGTTCGCTGTTTGCTATTCGCGACTATTGCTATTTTTTTTTTTTTTTTAATTCAATGCTTAAACATCGATTTACAGTACTTACACTAAAATACTGCCAATTTACAGTACTTACACTAAAAAAAACTTACAGTACGCGGATTACATAGCAAAAGAAAAAAAAAAAAACGAAAAAACAGCGTCACCCATACAAAAAGATGAAAAAAAAATGGTAAGGTCGTCTACAGTTATTCTTCGTAAAAGGATTTAACGTGAGAGGGGCTAGGGGACTATAGACCCGGTAAAAGGAGGTCCCACTTTTTTTGTGAAGCTGTTTTCCTGTAGGTCTCAACTTTATGGAAATCCTTCAAGTACGCTAGAAAACTGCCAAGGCTAGGAAGTGACTGATTTAGCTTGCATATCCATAAATAATGCTTGGCGCATAAACAGCAGAAATTGATTTCGAGTTTGTATTTGGAGCTGTCTGGCCTCAGACCCAAAGCTGTAACGAGCGACAATATCTGGTCGTCCTGATAGAATTTCAGAGATTGTAGCCAGGATTCGAAGGAGTTCCAGAAGCTACAGGTTTTGGGGCATCTCCAGAAAAGGTGAATCAGTTTTTCTGTTTCGGTTTTGCAGAAGGTGCATTTATCATCGTCTACAAGCCCAACCTTCTTTAGGAAGTCATTTGTTGATAGTCGTCGATGTAGAAGCTTAAAATGAAAAAGTCTGAGATTTGTGCTTTTCGTGCATTCGAAGGGTAGCTGAAAAGCCGCCCTCCAGTTGATCTCAATCATTGTCGTACTGCCAACACCGACATCTTCAAGCCATTTCTTTTGACTTAATTTAGGCGTTTCACATTTTTTTGAGACAAGCCTTTTGTATGCCAGTCTACATGATTTTCTCGTTTCTAAAAACTTAGTCAGAAAATTATCCGCTCTGAGGGGATGGTCCTTATACTTGGCTGTGGAAATGTTTTCCGTAGACCTTTGAGTGCGGAGATTAATCCAAAAAAGGATAAAGGACACGGTTTCAAGTTATACTTGTCCTGGAAAGCAGAGAGGGACAGAAATTTGGGATTCGAAGAACCTTCCATTAGGTGGTGAACTCTTGTGATGCCCTTCTTAAACCATTCTCTAAAAAAACTGGGTGACGATCTATTCTCACAAGAGAATTGAACCATAAGGAGTGTGAAAGATAGTTTTCACTAGATACTACATTGGCCTCAAAATTTATTTCCGACCAAGCTATAAGCGTTTCTTTGACAAAAGGGTCTATTTCCATGGTCAAAAGAGCGGTGTCTTTCTTGTCCAAGTTCCCAGTAAGAAAAGCTTTCCCCCCACATTTTTCAAGTTCTATGTGAAAAAAGATCTTCCATGCACTATTATTTTCCTCGTTTAGATATTTTTTTATCCAGGTGGATTTCAAAGCCTTATTGAAAGAGGCGATGTCTATCAATCTAAGTCCACCTTCCGGGTAATCATTTATCATAATGTTCCTTTTAACCTTGTCTTGTTTCTCGTTCCATAAAAAAGTTAAAAAACAGTGAATTTATTTCATTTATTTATTTCATTGATTGTTTCAGGGTTTGTTGGGCAGGACGAGAAAACATAGACCAGTTGGGAAGCCACTAGACTTTTTAAAACCGTAATTTTTCCGAAAAGGCCAAGTCTCCGAAAACGCCAAGAGCTCAGTATTCCTCTAACTTTCTCCAGCTTATCTTTGTAGTTTAAAGCAGTGCTTTCATCTGGGTTCGTTGAAAACCAAACCCCAAGGGCTTTTACCTTTTTCTTTGGCCATTTGAAATCTTTTTCGGGGCAGAGTTTAAAGTCTCTATCAGCACTGGAACCAATCCACAGCGCTTCCGTCTTTTTGCTATTGAGTCTGAGGCCAGAGGCACAGCTGAAAGTGTCCAGAGTCGCTAGGGCTGCTAAAAGTGATTGCTCAGAACCATCTAAAATCAAGGTTGTGTCATCTGCGTATTGACTCAGTTTAATGTCATTGTTATCCACAGAAAGACCTCTAATTTCTTTTTTCTTGCGTATGGCGTCTGCTAAAATTTCTACCGAAAGAATGAACAGATATGGCGAAAGAGGGCAGCCCTGCCGAACTCCTCGTGTAGGCGCGAAAAGGTTGCTTTCCCAGCCGTTGTTTAATACACTACTTTCAATGTTTCAATGTTGACGTGAAACCACTTTTGAAGTGAGGGGCCGAAACCAAAATGGATAAGAGTTTTGTGGATAAAAGGCCACTCTAAAGTATCAAAAGCCTTTTCGAAATCAAGAAAGAGGAGAAGGCCTGGGATATTTTTGGATGCAGTGTACTTAATGGCGCTGTCAATTAATCGGATGTTTTCTCCAATAAATCTTCCCTTTATAAAACCAGATTGGTCATTTGAAATAATATTGGGAAGAACCGCTTTTATACGATTTGCAATGGTTTTAGTTGCAAGCTTATAATCAAAATTTAAAAGCGTGATGGGTCTCCAATTATTTAACAGATTTAGGTCTGCCTCTTTCTTGGGAATAAGCTTGATTATTCCTCGCTTTTGGGAAACCGAAAGCTCTCCAAATTCATAAGAAAAAACTAACGCGTCTATTAATAAGGTTGCCAGATCCCTCCAAAAAACTTTATAAAATTCTGCGGGGAAGCCATCTGAGCCCGGAGATTTCCCATTTGCCATACTCTTAAGGGCAACAAGACATTCTTCAGTATTTAGCAGCCCCTCGCAGCTGTCAGTTTCCTCATTTGAAAGGCATTTTCCAGTTGCCTGAGTGAAAAAAACACTGTCTGCGGAGTTGTGCGCATTAATTGTTGAGGTGTACAGATTCTTATAGAAAGATTCACATTCTTCTAAAATGTCCTTGTCTGTATGCGCGTAGGTCGTGTCGCTTGTTTTAAGCTGCGTTATTGTTCCTTGCTTGCAATGGCGTTTTTCAAGATTAAGAAAATATTTGGTGTTCTTTTCACCTTCATTATACCATTGGGATTTGGATCTCAAGATTGCCCCTTTTGTTCGGTATTCAATTATTTCCTCCAGTTAACGCCTTTTGATCTCGAGATCTGTCCATAATTCAGTCCTTTCATTTTGCTTAACATTAGTGCTACTGAGATTTAGTTCCAAATCGGAGATCATCTTCTCAATCTCTTCTCTCAATCTTCTTCTCTCCTTATAATTTTCTTTTTTTTTTCTCGCCCCGTATTTCAGAGATTCTTCCCTCACTTTCAATTTGACCATTTCCCATAAAAGGCTGGGAGATACTGAAATATCACCAGCGTATTCATCTTTCGTTCGTTGAATTTAATGTAGTTTATATATTCAATCTCAGAAAGGAAAGAAGTATTTAGTATTCTGGTTTTCCAGACACCCTTACTTCTAAATGTATCATGATATGCATAGAGATGGGAATGATTGAAACCTCATTGGGAGTAAGTATTATTAGAAAGACCTCAGTAAATTCAAAATTGTGCTACGGTACTTGGGCTTTGTATGTGCGTACACTGTTGCTCAAAGTCAGTTTTAGCAAGAACCCTGCAGTTTGCATGCAAATATGTAACCAGAGACAAACCTGGCATATAAGTTTGTTTCAGACATGACATTTTTTTGTGATCTCCTCAGTCAATTTTCTAATCCATTCCATGAATCTCTCAAACACAACTGTCAACTTGGGTTGACCAAGGATCTTTCTTTTTGTTTTATATTCCAGTCTTCCTTGACACTAAATTATGAATTGTTATGATATATTTTGTATTCTAATTTTTGTAATCGTTTTGAAATTTATACGAGGTGTACATTTTTACAGGATGTACAACATTGTTATTTTATTTCATTGGAAAAAACTCTTCACCTGCGAATAAGTGACTGCTATCAATTTTAGCATTTTGGCTCTGACTACAAGTAACTTCCATGTCCCTTTTCATGGAAAAGTGGTAAGCTATTTATTGCATTACTTTTGAGTTTTTCAAGGACATAAAGGACATTAAAAATTTAAAGAGTTCTTAATGTCAAATCAGTGATTCTCATTTTCCTTTGTTCCTTCTTGTAAATGAATGAATGAATGAGCAACCAACCAACCAACTGACTGAATGAATATTAAAATTATTATTGATTATCTTAAATGGGGCTTTCCCGGGCCATTGTATGATATTAAGCCTTTTATACCTGCTGGAAGAATCCTTCTAGATGTGCACACCAGCAATTAAAAGGATTGGTTGGTGGTCAAAGTAGATGGTGAAATGACTGTGTTCTGGTAATATGGCTGTTGCAGCTATTTCAACAATGTGATCTTTGTACATGTCTGCAGTAGTTGATTCACAGTCATAAATGATTGGAAATGGTTTTCCAGGGCCAGAGTCTTGATAGCTTGTCTCACCACTGCTAGATGTGTTCACATCTACCTCTTCCCAACCATCATCACTGGCATTCTGCTCAATCTCCTCCTCACTGCTACATGTACTTTCATCCTTCTTCTGTGTTTTGTACTCTCCAGTTTCCTTCACCTGCTTCAGTGACTTAATGTACTCTTTCTCTCTATCATTATGTTTTGCTTTTCGTTTCTTGCACTCATTCCTAAATGAAGTATTAGTTATTGTCAGCAAGTGCATCTGTTTGTACAGGGTGAAGATGTCTTGCATTTATTTGAGAGGTTATTGTTTGAGATGAGATTTTAGGCTGAATAATCAAATTGTTTTAGTAGAAACTAACTACATGTTTACATGTAGAGGATGCGAGGATCATTCTTCATTTGTTTATATGTAGTTGAAATATACATGCAGCAAAGAAAGACCATATCGTAACACCTTTATATGTACCTTTCACTTAACTTTGGCAAAAAACGTGATGCTGTCAATGCAATCTTTTCACTTTCAACTTCCCTCATGGCTTCCCTACTCTTCCCTTAGTCAAAGAGAAGTTTAATTTTATGATCATTAGAGGTGTATGGGTCTTTTCAGCTTTTCATGGCCTTTTGATTGCTGTAGTCATGGAAAACTTTACACTGTAGTTTGTTGAGTCAACCAGTCCATCTGTGAACACAACTTCGCCCAGCTGCTTTCAACACATCAACCAATGTTTGAAAAAAAAAACCACCATATCCAAGTTAACTATCCTGCTCACGTGCAATAACCTCTTGCCCAACTGTTCAAAATCTTAATATTTGACACCCCTGGTTTTATGGGATTTTTGCTGATTTTTTTACTGTTTGGTATCAAAAAAATATTCCAGGTACAGCATGTCTCATTACATGTAAGTGTAGTTATTAGGTTGCACCACCCCCACCCCATCCTTTTTTCATGGTAACATTATTTTTATTATTATTTTTTTAATGAAAGACAAACGTTGATTCATGGACTTTTTTCAGATTTAATGGTTCCTAAAAGAACCTTTTTCTCTTCAGCTCAAGCAACAGCAGTCTTCACTGTTACTTTCCATCTTTAATTCCTTCTCCGTCTTTCACTGTTTTTGTTTTCGATCTCTAGCTTTTTCTTTCCACACAGCTTCATTCCTGGTGCCATTAGTGCCAGATGATTTCCTTTGGAACCTCAAATTTTGCAGCTCCTGTACTAATTTTCAATGACAACATAATGAAGAAAAGCAGTTTACATTAAAATACTAATTTGTCAGCAACTTTCAAATTTAAAGGGTTTGCATGCTGCTTACTGTATGTGATTTGACAATTTATGTTACTTTTTTCTTCAGGTACAGTGTACTCCATTGATGTCTTCATCATGGGTTTTTCTTCCCACGTGACCTGCATTGCCAGAATACTGTATTCTGCCAGCTTGGGGGTGCAGGCAGCCATCATTAGCAAGAGCACTAGAATCCACACTGGACCGATGTTCTGTTACAATGCAGCAAAAAAGATTTCTTTCTTGATTTAAGTTAACACGTACTTACTATAATGGAGTTACCAGTCAAACTAATAATAATTGTTACTTTATGACGAATTGCCATGTTAGTTTTATACTAATAGTGTACGCAGTTGACGTTGATCCCCTTGTTACGATATGCCATTGCATTTCCATGGAATCCTTCTGCTGTGTTGGTCGTCCTCTAAATTTTCCCTTCTCTCCAATGTATTCCTCGGGTCTTTCAGCCATCTTCTGAAGGACTTTTTTGAAAGCTGCCAAATGGTTGGGGGCAATTGAAGGCATGCTTACACTGATATAGTTTGCCATAATAATTGATCTTGAAAAGAAAGCAGTGTCAAAAATATGTGTACACTGTATTAGTCAAAGGGAAAACAGTGTGTTGTAGGTTAATGACAGACTAGTCCAAATAAAGCAACATGTTGGTAGGAAATTCCAAAATCAGTGGCCAAATATTCACCAGATAATTTTTTTAGCACAATAAACCTTATTACACTGCAAGGCATTCTAGAGTGCAATAATGACAGTCTCTAATCATACAACTGTTGTAGTAACCTTTGGGCTGGACTATTGATCAAATCCATGATACAGGTAGAAAACAATAATAACAACTGACATCAGTTACAAATGTAGTTGACCCAGGTTGGACTGGGGAGCAGTGACTTTCAAGTGATCATTTTCATTGATTGATATCAGCTGTCAGATATTGCTGATCGTTTACAGCTGTCAGTGTAATAAGGGTAATTTTCCTGATAACAACTTATGCTTATTTGAAAGGCCTTTCAAAGGAACAAGGAATGGCTTTTTTTTTTTATATCTTCTCTTGTTCCAGAGATACTAAAGATTTTGTTAAAAAATGATGTCACAAATAGTGTTTAATCAGTACAAAGATAAATCAGAAAATCAAGACTATCTCAGGAAATATTGGAGTGATGCTACTCAAACTTGGCACCAATAATATGCACCTTTTTTGAAAGCTGCCAGAAACAAAAATAATGACACCCAGTTTGACATTGCCATGGTTACTCTTGGCCCCAGTCCCTTTCTTTTGTTGACCAGATAAGGAGAGGCAGACAATCCTACTTGAAATGCACGTAGTGACCATATTGCCCTACATCTTCTCCACAGCTCCTTGAGCATTAAATAGACTGGAAAGCAAAATTGTTGCCATGGCAACAGCACAGTAGGTATCATTTTATGTCAGACCTAAGGTACAATAATTTTTCACTGGTGCCAAGTTTGAACAGCGTCACTACAATATTTCCCGAGATACACCTTTACTGTACTTTTGATTTTGTGATTTATCTTTGTACTAAAACAAATTGGGACGTCATCAATTTTTTAACAAAATCTTAAATACATGTATCTTTGGAAAAAGAGAAGATATTAAAAAAAAGAAAATGCCATTCTTGTTCTCTTTGAAAGGCCTTTGGAATAAGCATAAGTTGACTTCATAATTGTGCAATTCAGAATGGGGGTTATTAGAGGGGGGTTGGGGGGCTATTTACATGTAGAATTCAAAATAATGTTACTTTTATTGATACTAAATAATGCTGAAAGGTGTTTTACAAAACATCATCTGTCTCATGTAACAAGGGTTTTCTACTCAGTTTTTTTGGTTGAGGTTAGTTTCTCAAAGCAATGTCTATTTCAGTTTTCTGATTATCACTCTATAATTTTCAATAAATTCATCATCTTCAATCATCTTATTCACCTGGGGCAAAGTGGTGGGGGGAGGGGGGAGTTTGGGTGGGTGGTGATTATTGGAAAATGTGGCATCCAAAGAAGACAGGCACATCTTTTATGGTAATGTTTTGAGTTTAGAGTATACATAATTGTGCCATACCTTTGGATGAAACCTGCACCACTCTGATGGATAAATGTCTTGGTAGTGTAGATGGTAATTTAAAATAGCCTCTGAGAATGTCCCCATTGGGTCCTCACACGTATAGAGCTCCTCACTTTGTATGAGGTTTTTGAGACACTTTTTTGGATTATGGAGCATTGCTTCTGTCATCCTTTTACACTTTGGTTTCTTCTGGTCCTTACACTGAAAATAAAAACATTCAAGAAACTAAAAGGTCGTGTTGGGAAAATTTGCTTTGAGGGGAGAAGGGTCACGCCCCAAAAGAGTTGAATAAGTCTGTGACTTGAAATAATTGTCAGTGGTGACAATATTGGAGCTACTTCAGCTCTCGTTGGGCTTTCAGATTCAACATTACTTTTGTTTTGGATAGCACACCCCTTGCTTATGAAGTTACTATGTTTGAAATAATGGCCATTATCTAACCTTACTTGCACACACTGTAAACTACTGACTATGACCATTTTACTTGAAAGGACTCGCTGGTAACTTTTACACGTCAGTAACATAGAATTAATTGGTGAAGCACATGGCTACATCATTATGGAGGAAGTCATCCAATGTGGAATTACTTTCCTTAAACGGTGGAAATACAAGATGGCACTTAAAAGGGGGCT
>JAEMWC010001122.1:0-10000 GCA_016490735.1 Pachyseris speciosa | reverse complement strand
GTTACGATCATGCTTTCACAGAGCAAATCAAGGGTATGTACCGGAAGAGATAAAAAACATTTTTCGTAACAGCGGCATGCCACCTGAATATTCCGATGACCAGCCTGATATGTGGGGATTGTAAGTATCTGTTTCCTTTAAAACTACGTTATACCTATAGGCTTGAAGTTTGAAAGGTAATTTATGACGAGAGGAGCACGCTTTTCAACGTAGGGAAAGATTCTGTGAGCCACCTGCTGTGATAACTGGTTTCTAGATTTACAATAGTATCATTTTTATCAGATTTACAGTATAATTTCAATGGAAAGGGTGCAGTGTAGCTGAAACCGAAAATAATCTCTCTTAGACATAAATAAACCCTTCGACTTACTGAAAGCCATCCGTCCTTTTTTGGTTTCCTGCACTGGATATCATAAGAGTCTACAAGTGATATGTTTGTCGACAGGTTTTTGTCTTACAACAAGCTGAAGAGCTTGTCTGAAGGAATATTTGATAACAATCGCGATTTGAAGAATCTGTAAGTTTACATTTTTTTTAATTCAATCAGTGAACATTAATTTGTTTTTGTACCAGTGGGTTAAGAGTAGCAACATTTTGCTAATACATTACTACTTCAGCATAAACCAAAATTAAAAAATTCTCAGAGTTTATTAGTAGAATTTAAGGTGATTCCCTAGTAAAAGAACCCACCATAGATTTCCGATGAAACTTGGTATGCTGTTGTTACAGGACAAGGAGATATTAAAAACGTAATAAAAAGAGGGGGTCACCATGCTTGTTTCCACGCCACCATGCTGACAAATACGGTTATTTAGGTGACTTTTGGTAATCTGCGTGCGCAGCAAATAAGCTCGATTATTTTTCAATGCAGCGTGTTATATCGCACAGAGTTTGACTTTCTTTGATTGTTTATTCATCTATGTCCCAGAAAAAATGTCTTCAAATACCCTGCATATTTTATCCTTTAAAGGAAACATAATTTGGACATGCGCTGTTGGTCCCGTTATGTCTCCCTCCGTAGAATTCATTTCATTTGCCAAAAAAGTAGCCATAGATTTCTGCTAATTTTTTTTCTCAGTTATTGAGGATACTATTCTCATTGAAATTATGAGATAAAAAAGGGGGTCACCGTGCTCGTTTCTTTACAACACGACCGCAAAGGGAAAATTTCAGCTGACAAAGTTCAAATGTCAAGGCAAATACGCCATGTTTCTAATGTGCTCGCGCTCGTGCGCGCGCTAAATGGCGCCATAAATTATATGCAGTAAGGATTCGCCATGCAATTGTAAGGAATCACCTTAACTTTGTTTACTATAGGTTATTAAACGTGTTGACATGTAGTAAAGGAGTGAATTGGTTTTGAACAGACTCTTGGAGAGCCGAGGCTCGTCAGAGAGATTAACACGGAAAGCCTTCAAATCGGTGATTTTTAAGCTCGGGGGAATAACACAAAAATTGACGAAATTGAGGAAAAATTGCCTGCATAAAATTAGTTTCGCCAGCACGAACGGAGTAATATTAAGTGTACAATCCTGATCATACTGAATTGCCGCATCACCGAGCACATAACTGTAAAACGAGCTGCTGTGGTCTTATTCTATGGCCTTATTGTATGGTGTTATTCTGTGGTCTTATTCTATGGCCTCATTGTATGGTGTTATTCTGTGGTCTTATTCTATGGCCTTATTGTATGGTGTTATTCTGTGGTCTTATTCTATGGCCTCATTGTATGGTGTTTTTCTGTGGTCTTATTGTATGGCCGTATTGTATGGTGTCATTCTGTGGTCTTATTCTATGGCCTCATTTTATGGTGTTATTCTGTGGTCTTATTCTATGGCCTCATTGTATGGTGTTATTCTGGGGTCTTATTGTATGGCCGTATTGTATGGTGTTATTCTGTGGTCTTATTCTATGGCCTTATTGTATGGTGTTATTCTGTGGTGTTATTCTATGGCCTTATTGTATGGTGTTATTCTGTGGTCTTACCCTATGGCCTTATTGTATGGTGTTATTCTGTGGTCTTACTCTATGACCTCCTTCTATGGTATTATTCTATTGTGTTATTATATGGTCTTATGCTGTGGTCTTATTCTGTGGTCTTATTACATGATCGTATTCTGTGGTCTTATCTCATGGTGATACGATTTTCTGATTGGTAAATTTCTCATGCTATCCGGATTGGAAATTGTCAGTAACTTATGATCATTTATACTCTTTTTTGCAGGCTTAAACTTTCCAGATTTAAACTCGGGTGATCTGATGATGCGAGCATTAGTAATTTGCGCCTGAAGGTTACCGATCCCACAGGAATTTTGTACATCATAAGCTTATTTATCGTTACATTCTCACTAATTCAATCATTACCAAATGACGATGGATGAGGTTTTATCCTTAACATGATATAAAGTCTAAGAAATGTCGAGCGCTTTCGTTAATATTATCACGACTGTGATATATTTTAGGTGGCTGGAAAGCAACGGGCTGCAGAAATTACCGCCTGGAATATTTGACAACAATGAGGAACTGCAGACACTGTAAGTAAACATTTTTATTACACATAAAAAAAATATAAATGTTCAAAGTGTACGCGGGCATAATCCGCACCAACTCGATCTGGGATAGGTTTACTTTTTAATTTTAAGGGTATCTCGGTTTATTGTTCTTTTGTGACCACAAGGAGGGGGGGGGGGGGGGATGGGGGAGAGGCAAGGAAGAGGGAAACTTCCCTACATGACTCCAGGATTGTTAAGTACAAGAAGATCAGGCTTGCAGGATGATTAGCATGCCACATATTGTTTCCTTTCTCGCTATTGATGAGGACACGTGACATGTTTACAACCAGCGGCAACCATTTTGGAACAATATATTTCCAGGAAATCAATAAGAAAAAGAATGTTGTTGGAAGAAAGCAATTCACTTTTAAAAATAAGAGCATCCTAATGTGGCTGTCATTGGAATATCTGTTTCCATGGTCATCGGTATTTCACAACAGTTTGTTGTTCAATATTAATGCCAAGAAAAGTGACAAAGCCTTGTCACGAAAGTCGACATATATTGAGTACATTGAGGATAATTATAATATAGACAACTTTTTTATATCACTTGTGAATTACGTTATTATCGCTGAACAGTGGTAAAATATATTGCCCCTAAGTAAACCCCCATGAATTGGGCAAAAAAAAATACAACATCGCGTGCTAAAATATTATTAAAACCCAAACCAAGCAACGACATTATTCATTTAGAAATAGTACTGAAAAGAAGCAGATTTTCAGCCTAGTGAACAGTGACATCTTGTTTTTACTGCAATGTTTCAGAAATGTCTCTCAGGGTCGGTTATTGAAACATAGTTTAGACGATGTTTAACAAAACCGCGTTCTAAGCCATTTTCGAATTTTGTCAACAATCATATCAAACATCGTCTACTGTTGATGGTAACAAGAGGGCTTACATCCAAACTAGAAAACTATTTATTTACTTAAATTAAACCACTTATAAACTTTATTTGGACGTCCACTGACTGTCTGAAACTGCCGGCGGCCTATTAGTTGAACCTTGTTTAAATAACTGGTCCTCGATTTAAAGACATTTAACTTAAGGTATGATTATTTAAAATCAGGAAAAAAGATCTTTTCGCTTCCCCTGGCTGACGGACGTTAATAATAATAATAATAATAATAATAATAATAATAATAATAATAAAACCTTATTGTGCTAAATGTTCACTAAAATTCAGTCACGTTTTGTAATTTTTGCAGCCTTTTGAACGACAACAGCCTCACTCAGTTAAACGAGAGTGTGTTTCATAACTTGACTAATCTGACGTACTTGTAAGTTATAACGTAATTTGTTCTTGCTCTATCGCTAAGACACGCATTGTATGAATTTGCAAACAATCGGACGGTTTTTATCAGGGAGTGCTTTTAAATTAAAATCATCCACTTGATTCCAACAGCAGAAAGAAAAGCTCAGTGAAAGGGCGGTTTGCTATACCATTAAGTTCCCCCTCACTCGACAAGACGCGTCCCCCATATTAATCAAACAGATGATTGCAAAATAAATACTGATTCTATACCTTGCTCTAATTTACTTTTTTAAGAAAGTTATAAAAAAAAAGTCTCAAAAAACGTTACAATCCAAATGATCTACTGGGATGTTGAATATTCCCACGTTCAATTACATACAGCCCAATGGTATTTGCGTTTGCAGGTATTTGCAGTACAACAAATTGAGAGATCTGCCCTGGAATGTATTCAGCGGAAATACACAACTAAAGAGACTGTAAGGAGACAGTGTTATTTGTTTAAGAGTACAGTTATTTAATTTTTGTTTATTATATAGTGCTAGATTGTAAAGATTGTTAATCTCTAAAACTGTTACGTGTTTAACCTCACTTTTTCCGACATCTTGCTCTATGGTGCAGGCGCTTAAACAACAACAATCTAACGGAGTTGAATGAAAGTCTGTTTCGAGGCTTGAAGGAATTGGATGATCTGTGAGTGGAAAGAATTTGCATCATAACAGAACAACCACTTGTCCACAATGGATAATATTCAGCTATGGCATGTCACCAGAAAACACTCACACACACACACACACACACACACACACACACACACTTATTTTGATGTATCACATATACATCGTCTTAAGCTTATGGACACAAAATGAATACACTTTTATAGTTTTTCATCATCTAGGTAAGACATAAAACTAACCGATTTAATTTTGGCATGACAAATATTTGCAATGTATAATACAGATATATACTGGTCGGTTGGCCCATTACAAAGGTAGAAATAACATGTTATAATTACACATTCCTCACCAACTGCATCACTCACGGGTTTATTACGAACCAGCAAAATGACCAGCTCCCAGGTGGCTTGTTAGCTCAGTTATCAGAGCACATAACTGCGACGATCACTCACATATTCATTCAGTGTGTCTTGGAAAGCGCACTCAGTGAACCCAGTCGAGTGTTTCTGCACGAAACCAAGATGCAAGTCTTGTAAACGTTATAATAATAATAATAATAATAATAATAATAATAATAATAATAATAATAATAATAATAATAATAATTAATATTTCTGTAGCGCAAATTAACATGTATATATGATCAAATGCGCTTTACATGCTGTGTGAGCAGAACAAATAATTCAAATAAACATAACATGATAAGAATCCCAACTGGCCGGAGGCAAACCAGTTGGCTATTTACAAGGATGACCGAGGAATCGAACCAGGGACTACCCTGAACAACACCAGCTAGCGGCCAAAGCGGGATTTGAACCCGGGGCAACCGCATTGAAATCAAGCGCCCTAACCGCTCGGCTATCCTGCCATCCATCCAAACATGGATGAGTTACTCTTAATGAGCTGCCGTTTTCGTTGCAGGGAATTTTATTGCGATTCTCTTGAAAAACTGGGAACATCAATATACTTATTTTAACTTATTATTCCATTCTTTTTGTCTAGGTGGTTATTCCGCAACAATATTACTGTCCTTCACCCAAAAGTGTTCGCAGATCTGACAAAATTGAATGAACTGTGAGTTCTCTCCCACAGGCTTTTTTATTCTATATTTTTAACTGCACAATTACATTTGAGGTGAACGGCTCTAGGCCTTGACCAAGTCAGAGTGGATGACATCCATCATATCCATGTTGTTGTATTGGGCAAGATTTCAATTCACGAAAGGTCAATCTAGAAGTATGCCCAACTTTGAAATTGGGCAATTTCATAAATTGAAACAAGTGTAACTGACATGTTTACTGCGTACCTGCCTTGTAAAGGAGACTACCTTGACAGTTGTTTGTTTAACGAAACTACCAAAAGCACGATCTTTGTTATTAGCATCTTTATTATGTATTCTTTCCATGTTCACGCTAAGTGTCAAGCTATTGTCGTGATCAATTAAACCGTAATATATTATGGTGAACTTTGTTGTGGAGTGCGCTTTTTGTCTTTGAATTGATGGAAGACACAATCTCCTCCCTATCATCCCTTGATAAAAATGCAAGAAACAGTTCTTGTTTTTGGGAGAAAAATAATTCCTGCCTTTTGTATCCTGATTGTTAGTTTGACATGGTCGCCAGTCTCTTAATTTAGTTTTATGTTGTCTGTGTCTACAGGGATTTATCAAACAATAACGTGAAACGCTTACCAGAAGGAGTTTTTGACGGCCTGACTAACCTCAAGTTTTTGTAAGTAGGCGTGAATACGTTATTAAGCAAAGTAGCTCACCGTCGCTCCCTCCTACCCCAGCCCTAAGTGGAAAAGAAGGTAGCAAAATAAACAAAGTCCTAAAGGGAGTCCGATAAGAAACAAAAGGCTGTATTTCCGTTTGGACTTAAATTTCCGCAAATTTGGTTTAACTTTCAAGGTATCACCCACCACCCCATATATGAAGAAAAGATTTCAATCCAAGCAGGAATAGTGGTTATGACCGTCAGACACAGGCCGCAGCTCTAACCACTGAGATGATGCTGATAAATAAAGGAGGCAAATTTTAAAAGTTTGGTTATGATTAAGAGAAATGCAACCGACATAATGTAAGTCACTGCCTCAGGAAAACAAAAAGTAAATCTGAGTCACCAAACGGAGTCGATTTAATAAACTTCAGTGCAACGATCTGATGCTGTGACTAATGAGTTACTTCTCTTGGTTCATATTATGTGAGCCTTATTCTGTACACATCTTGAACGAGACAAAGCCTTCTGTCTTTCCTGGGTAAATATTATTTTATACACTCGTTGTTAACTCTTCACTGCATTCTTGAGATTCATTTCATAAAAGTAGCAAAACAGCCTTAAACAATTGGCATTTTATGCCATATCCTAAGTTGATGTAACCGTCCACAATAAGCATATATAAGTCCACAATAAGCATATCCAAAGTAGAAAGTGTAATCGCTGTCGATAGCCTAAGCTTTTATTGCCAACGAGCCATCCGAGCGAAGACGCTCGGATGGCGAGGCGGCAGCAGAATAGAGCCGCGCAAGAAATGGCAATAGGCAGAAAAATTCTCGATCGAGCTTCAAAAAGTGTGACCTGATGTAATGTAGATTCCCCTGAGACTTTGCTTTGAGCCAATTGCAACGATGGAACTATTGGAACCAATGAAAAGACGTGTTAGATTTTGGTGTTAACCAATCAAAAGGCGGTACTGGCACACGAGCGTTGCTTCCTTTCGTTGCCGCTTGTATCGTGTCTTTGCCTTCTGAGATTCTGTGGGTTTTGGAGGCGTTTGTTCGGCGTTTGTTTGGAGACTTTTCAAGTTCTTGAGGAAAGAAACAGTTGTTCTGTATGGACAAGTAGACACTACAACAGTTTCCTTTCAAACAACGCAACGAATTCACGCTAAAGGACAGCGCAGTCAAATACTGTCAAAGGATTTGAGGACGCGGTGTACTTCTCGAGGAAATATCGCATACTGCATTAAAAAAACAAGGGTCAAAAGACATTCAGTTTCATTCGAGGTTACAGCGTTGTGCTTTTTTTCTGCATAAAAATTCCGATGCTAAATGTACGTTCATACAATGTATGGCCGTTTGTTTCAACGAATCAAGATCGCTGCGGTTCATCGCGGACACTGTCATCAAAAGCGATCAAAATTTCAAGAATTAGCAGCCTATTTCTCGACGAAAATGCACAGTGTACAAGTAGACGAATGGCGTAGCCGCTAGCCAGTAGTCGCTTGGCAAGCGTAAGGAATTAAAGGCTGGTGCGGTTAATCGAACAAGTTTCGACAAAGCTGCTCATTATAAACAACCACGAGGACGAAAACAACACATGGTACCTTATCGAAAATCGCTCCTCGCCTTTGAAATAAATAAATAGATAAACATTCGATGGGAACACTAGAAAAACTCCAAGGAAACATCCGAAGTGAAATGCGTGTATAATCTGGATAGAAACGTCGACGAGATGATCTTCACTCTTCGGCCAAAAATAGCACAAAGAAAACATCGAATTACAAATAGACTTGACAAACAACGCGCGTGAGAACAGAAAATTTGCATACCATAACGAATTACACACATTTGTGTCTCTAGTTTGGAGGAGTTACATTGTAATATTTATTCCTAAGAACGGTCGAAGAAAACCCTGTTTCAACGAAATTAAGTTACGAACGAGCACCATAAAGAGTGAACATTAATCAGTACCGGAGTCATGTATTGACACCTACGCGTATCGAATCTCATGTTAAAATTATGCGTGTCTGTGAAACATGCAACACTCAGATAGGCTTTTGTACATTATGCTTTTGTTTCCCCACTAAAATGCTCCACCTTAATGCTCCAATTTTTCCCACTAAAATGCTCGGTCTTCCCAAAAAAAGCCACTAAAATTCTCGGATAATGCCCATTATATAAACGGTTTTTAAATTAATTTCAAAGTTTGTAACATGGTGTTAACTGTTCACACTTACAAAAACGTACAAGTGTTGCAAGAAACAACAATGTACAACAACGTATACAAGTTCATAAATACAGCCAAAAAACATAATCCTCGAAGTCATCTATGAATTTTGAGTTTTAGTCTTCATTTTCTCAAAAAAAAAATTCTTTCTGAGTTTCTCGCAAAAAATTTATTTTCCCCGAAAATGCCACTAAAATGCTCGAATAATACTCTATGCTTTTGCCTCACCAAAATGCTCCAAAAAATGCTAGCATAATGTAAAAAAGCCTACACTCAGATAAACTTTAGAGGTCGGCCAAGTTTTCTTCATCGAACATTTGTTACTTATTGCGAGATATTGTGGTGGTGTGGTCAGTCCGTGGCCATTGTTCTTTCTCAAGCGTTGATTTCTGCGAATTGCGGCCCATCTGTCAGTTGGAAGAGGTTCGCATTTTTAGAAACATATCGCGTACTGAAAGACTACTCTTGAATTGTTTGCGTTTCTTCGAGTAGCTGAAGGAATATGTAAACGATGTGGATGAGTATTTTGTAATTGCTCCAAGTTGCTTTTCAAGATGTGATCCCGATTTGCTTGAAAGGTCTATCGAGTGATCAGTCAAGCGACAAGTTCATTATCTCTGATCTTGCGAGACGCGATCCTCGACTCGATTCTCGATAGCTGAGCCTCGATCCTCGATGCTCGAAACTCACAGGAATCGAGGAACGAGGATCGAGTCGAGACTCGAAAGAGACTGTCAACTTACGTTTAACCGGTACTGTAGGTGAAAGTTATGAACTCAAAGGCATGGTACGTTGTGTCGGTCATCATTTCACAGTAGCTGTAAATAATCACAGAGAATGGATATATGTAGATGATTGGTGTGTTTCAGTCTCGTTGGCACTTTATCGATAGGTATACCTAGTATATAATTATGTAACAGGTTGATAAAGTGTATGTTTCACCTTTCGATGCTACCATCTTGACTGATATTGTCCTTTTTCAGGTTTCTGGCCCATAACAAACTGGAAGATTTCTCGGCGGTCATCTTTAGAAACTTGACGAAGCTGAGGATACTGTAAGTAAACTTTATTTGCGGTTATAAAAATAAAAAGAAACAAAAAAAAGATGATAATATTATATGAAATATTTGTGTACTAGCTAGATTATAATTACTTAGGGCACCCTAATCATAACAGTAGAAAAAGTAAGGTGTTACTTATTTTTAACCGTTCCAAGTGCTGTATTTACCAAGGTCATTATTCCTAATTGCAATCCCTGAAACTGGATTGGGATATTATAGGTTTTGTAGTTAATGCTCAAAACGTTGTTCAACAAACAACTAAACAAAAGAAACATCGCAAAATAAATATATATACAATTCCAAACAATGTAGAACTGCAAGAGGAAGCACATACTTATCGGAATAACATTTCTCGGTAGTGAGAATGGTTACGTTCATTTCATTTTTACTGAGATTATCACAATACAATACTCCTAGCCACGGAAATCATTTTTTAAAAACTTAAGATGATTATGTTAAAAATTTAAGCCACTAACTATGCAAGTTTTCAAAGTAGCTTTGGGGAATTTTAGC
>JAEMWC010001121.1:215000-262293 GCA_016490735.1 Pachyseris speciosa | reverse complement strand
TTTTTTAAAGAAAAATAATGCAAAGGGTAGGTGCTCCCCAAAATAAGCTACGTTGGTTTGTGGCATTGCAAAAGGGTACCGTTTTCACATAGTTTAGTCTGGGATATGGTACCAAAATCAGGGAAATCGTGCTCTCTCATTTCAATATATGAGAGCCTGAATACTCTTCGTTAACAAAAAGAAAAATGGCTCTCTGGAAGATATCCGTGCTGGACTGCAATAGAAATTTCTGGAATGGGTTACAAAGTGCAGATGCACATGCAGTCTGGTATAGGGTAAGTGTTTCGCAGTCTTGGCGAGTAAACCTCACCCAAACATGCATAGAGTCGACAGAGGATACTGCACCCTTAAGAGACGACATCTGAGGAAAATGATGGATCTACACCCATGAAATTATGTCGCCAATTCATTGTCATGAGGAAAATGGAAATTGAAACATTGCAGTTCGATTACCGGCTTTAAACATTGCCATTTACAGCGTTTGTTTATTATTATTTTTTAATAAAGCATTCCAGTTCTGTATAGCGATATTTCTGGTTCGTGTTACTTTGATTAGCTATCAGGGTCTCAAGGCTGTGATGGAGCATAAGCTTAAATAATTTGAGGCTATATAACTAGCTCCAACCAGTAACCTAGATGATGATGAATCAGTATCTTATGAAGGACGCAACTGAAAAAATAGAGCGTTTTCATTCACATGATGACCGGCCATATTGGTTTTCTGAAACAAAGAAAGTTTTTGCATAAAAGAGAGTTCAATTCCCAGAGGTTTCGTTTGTGACACCAACATGGCTGCTGTTTTTTAACTTTGTTTTGGGACACCAACATGGCCACCGTGACGTCATGTGAAAACACTCCATAAGAGGCTTATACTTATACTATGGCTTCCACAATGCAACGCGTTATTGTAATGGAGACGGTTAAGTGAAAATATTCTCTCGGTTTTCATAGGATTAAAGAGAATCGTGCTTCAAAATAGCATTGCTTTAGGCGACAAGAAATTAAAGAACAAAACAACTTTCTCTTGTAGGCACCATTTTTTGTTACAAACGCCGGCTTATGCCGCGTCACTCACGCAAACTTTATTTATCATATTAAAACTATAGCACCGAGAAACATTTAGGCAAAACATAATTGACATAATTGTTATTGTCTCAGTAAGTGGACCCCAGGGAGGTCATCATGAATGATGCAATTCACAAATAGATCGCTAATAAATTTGCAATGCTTTAAATAGGAAACCCCAATATATCCAAGTTTATGGGAAATGAATTGGCGAAATATTTCGCGGGAACACGTGAAATTCTACTAACCGTTAAAACAACATAACAGTCATAATACCGTATTTCCTCGAATCAGTGCCCTCGCGGTTATATAAAATTTCAGCCAAAAGAGAGGCGCTCATCCGAAGGAGGGAGCTTAATCGAGGGGGACACTTATTAAGTTTTTCTTTCAACGAACTGTAACTTTATTTTGGCTAATGCATATAAAAGAACCCAGTAAGCACGAGGAGATAGAAATAACTGGAAGGGACTTCACGGAAAAGAGACTGTTCTGCTACATGCACTGATGCCGATGTCAGTAGTTGATTATAAATTAAGTGACAATAGAAACAGGTTTTCGTTGTATCCTAAGAAAGCGATGGGGAGTGGTGCGGGGCTCTTATTTGCTATTTTGGCCGAGGAGGTGGGCGCTTATTCGCGGGTGGGCGCTTATTAGGATGTGGGCGCCTATACGAGGAAATACGACATATAGTGCGTCTAATGTAAAGAGAAATTTGTTGGAGAGAACTGAAATGCCATGAATATTCTCTAGTTTCCTCCGAGAAATCGATTGGCGAAGTTTTCGCGTAGATACGGTGTAGGTGAAATAATTGTAACTGGGGCCACAGTTAGCTCACAGTTTAGGAGCAAAGCTGTCTGTAAATTAGTCTCCTTCCCAGCCGTTATTTGGGTCGTCACGAAACGCTCCTCCCACTAACGGCTTCTCACTCGAGAGCTTTGCATTCCTTTCCCTCAAACTGACCAATAAGGAGCAGGCTTCTATTTTTCTAGAAACCTGGTAATTCCGGGAAGAATTCAAATGGAACGGGTTATCCCAATGGAACGTTTAGGAAAAAAGAGGTAATACCATTCGAGGTATTACATTTTTCTCGATTTAACCGGAATTCCCGGAAATTTCTGTACCATTTGTCCACAATTACCAGTGCTAGGCTTCTCACGGTGAAACTCCTTTGTTTATTGTTAATACCCAGAAGCTCCCAGACCCCGGCCCACTGACATCCGAACTTGGGATCAAATGATACGGTTCAATCCGTTCCGTTTCCTTGGAGGGAAATTAGTGCAGTTCCATTTGTCCAAAAAAAATCCACCGAAAATTCCATTCAAATGGTAAGCGCTCCTAGTCCTAGTCCTCGTCTTGTTGTGTTTTTGGTGGCAAATAAAACGAGGAATATGATTGGCACAGCTGCCTAGAATTACTTGCATTTTATTGGTTCTTCGAGGAGCAGCCATTAGTGGGGAGGAGCGTTACGTGACGACCCTAATAACGGCTGCAAGGGAGACTATCTGTAAATAAGGAAACTCAAATTTAAGTATTCCTTCTTATTTTGTCAGTAGCTTCCTATTGGTAAACTACTCGAGTAAATTACCATACAACTTTCCAAACATTTCTCGTTTTTGAGATTTCTGCACAACGTGAAAATGCCGTCATTATGTCACAGCTGGCAATGAAGTTGGTCAACATTTGATGAATTTTCAAATCGTTTGGGAAGAAAGAACGCCACTTTTAGCGTGGGTTTATCCTTATGAAAAAAAGTTGTTATGAAAATATCGCTGGAAGATAGGTATTTACATTGCTGCTTTAAATGCCGGAAGTTTCCTATTTTTAGCAGTTTCGTTAACACTTGAAAATGTGGAAACTTTGCAGCCAAAATCGAGTCCTGCCACATCGAAATTTACCCCCAAATAATACATGTGCTGGCGAGAAGCACTGTTCTTATATTACAACATATAAAAAATCTAACTTGGGCAGTTAAAAAGCGGCAATGCAAATATTTTTTCAGACATCGTATAACAAGCGCGGTGGTAAAAGTTATAACTTAGTGGGAATAACTATGTATGAAAATCATATATTTGAACTGCGGATTAAAGAATGAATATGTGAATGATCACTTCGCAGTTACGAACACTACTTTAAGCAGTAGTGAAAATAACGCCTGAAAAAAATTCAGGCTTGTACGCGAACCGTCATCGTTGCATATCAGCGTTAATTCGAACGTTTTACCGGGGCTTTCTAGAAGACTGTTGAATATAAGTATAGGTAATCACATGATTTCGAGTGCAATTTGGAATAAATAAGCACGAGTAAATTTTTCAAAGACTCACAAAATTACGGGCGAGTGCAATTTGTGGTCTTTGAAAAAATTTACAAGTGCTTATTTATTCCAAATTGCACGAGAAAAATCATGTGATTACTTATTAATAATATACATGAAAAAATTGTGAGATAGCTTCTTAACTTTGCAGATGCAACTTAACGAAGCTATAAAGGTGAATCAAAACAACAGTTTTCTCAACGTTTTTAAAGCGTTTTTAGCTGTAAAAACTGGCTAAACAATTACAGGCTATAGCTATAAGGCTACTTTGTTTGCTAAGTGTCCATCAAGCGCTGTAATCATTACCTTCAGGCTTTCTAGTTCGTTATCTTCGCCTTGTTTGTCCTTGTTTGTTTATTAATCTCGGCGTCACTCCAGTGTAGTGTTGAATTCAACGGACTCGTAATTCCAATTACGTCGGTAATTCCCTTCTCTGGACACCACTGTTTCCAAACAGACAGCTAAAATACAGTGCTTTTCGCAGCCGTTTCTCCTTTTTAGAGCTGTTTTGCAGTTTCTCTGCTGTTATTACGGTCACGAAGAAAGAAAACCTGCTCAAAAAGCCAGCCATTGTTTTCGCTCGCAGAGTCGCTTGCAGCTCTTCAGACTTTGCGCCATTCAAAGGCTGCGTTTGATTGGCTCAATTTCAGTTCCTTTGTTAATTAACCAATCAGAATCGTCTGTTGTTTACCACTTTTTTTGCACTGAATTACCTTTTTTCTGCACTGAATTACCTTTTTTCTGCATCGTGTTTCCTAAAAACTGCATTTCTCTTAGCCAATCAGAATCGAGAATTTTTTTCATGTATATTATTAGTGTATAAACACAGTAATGTTCCTTTCAGTTTCAAATTTAAACTTAAGAAATGTTAATGATGTATTTTTGTAAATACCTTTCAATATAGTCCTCTCTTTTCACTCAGCCACTGCTTGAGGACACGGTTCCTGATAGGATTCTTGGGTCTTAATTAAGCTAATTCTCCAAGTATGGCGGACAAAAACAATCCTTCTGTTTGAATTTCTTTACGGTGGCACATCAGGATTGTAAATGGTTTTCACGGTGAGAGTCCGTTTTCTTGCCCCAGATGGTGACTTGAATTAAGGACTGACCTGATTGCTCGTCTTTCACCCGAACTGATGCCGGACCGCTAGTGAAACCAATTTATACTGCGAATATTGGTTGCATCAGGGGCGATTAAGTTTGAGCCAAAACACCGGGCCTGGATGATAAAACGAAGTTCATACCAACTTTGGTTAAAAATAAAAAGAAAAGTAAACAGCGACAGCTGTTCGTCTTTACCTGTAGGCGGTAGAAATCACCTGCACGTCGGAAGCAATTAAATTGGAGTCAAAAGTGGAGCCCTCTATCCAGTCATTTTTCGAGCTAGCCACAACCTTAATTAAGATTACTTTATTGATATCCGAGTGCCGGAAAGCGCAATATTACAATATCGCAAAGTTAGGCTTTCCTTCGCGGTCATGGTCCGCGCCTTAAAGCATCAATTGCCTTAAGTCTACCACGCCTTACAAACAAGTAAAACAGGATTAGGCCAATATTACCCGAGCTCATGCATAATCAACCTCGTTCGCAGGGTCAGAGGAGAGAACCTGGGAACGATGTTGATGCAAGATTTGCGATCGCTTGTGATCTGCGATCTGCGATCGCCTGCGATCATGTGGTAGCCAGGCCTTATCACATTTTCTTTTAAGGCATTTTCTCAAATTCATTAATAATCCACGAAGAAGCGTCGAAAGAAATCACTATCGTGAACGAACGAGGTCTCAATAAATATGTAATCCCGGCTCCATAAGACATGGTAAACATTTGATTTTTTAATTCACGTATTTAGAAACGAATGAACACACATTTGTGAATCGCGGTGTTAACTGTGTTAACTCATTTTCGGAAACGACGTGTGGGAGTTTTCGTGTGAATAGCCTGTTCGTTCCTAGGGGCTGACGTCACAGCATCGAATCTTAAGGTGCAAGTTCAAGTTCAAGTTTATTTGTACACTGTTTAGAGAATAATACAAGGAAGCAGAATTTGGAATATACAAAAAAAAAATGGAAATAAATATAAATCAGGACAAAACAGGCTTGTTGTTCTGCGCAAAGTAACCAAAGTAGCCAAGGCTTTCGTGTTGGTCACTGTTATGTTTAGATAAATAAGGTAGGACCTAGCTGCAAATGTAAGATACTAATACTTTTGATAACTCATTTTTAGTTTTGAATTTCTGTAATTGAGAACAGATATCTAATATGACGGATTGTCGTTTGCTTTGAGTTTGCACACTAGCCTATTAACGGCTTTATCTTTTATCAGTCGAAAAATAGGTTTTAATTTTGGAAGCATCTCCTCTCGCAGCCTACTGTAATTGCGTGCAAACTGGACCTCAAGAGGAATAGGTGGCTTAGGAGATCTACCTTAACGTCATTTCTTGCTCAGGCGTTCACTAACCAGCGAATGAAACCTCGACGGGATAGATAGGCTGCTAAGTAGGCTATTGGGCAATCAGGGTGAGCAGCAAGGCATAAAATACACGGGTCCAAAGGAGCTCTATCCAATCGTTAAAGACACATCGCACCTTGGTAATTAAAATATTCTTAATTTGTGTGACAAAGAATTAGAGGTAACATTGACTTTAAAATCAGGCCTAGAGCAGCAAGGAAAAACCATTTTAAAGTTTCATTTTTAACCGTTACGTTAATGACTGGAACTCTTTACCTAATTCTGTTAATTGTTAGCTTCCAGTTTGATTCCCTGCTAGCAGAGGCTTCTTTTCCTGTATTCAGCGTGGGGGAGCAAAGAGACCTCTGCCATGGGTCGAAACGGTTTTTGACTAAGCCGCCGTCCGCGATCGTGGACGGAAGTTTTAAAACGCATGCTCCTTGTATTGTTTGCTGACCGCGACTTGAGCCCACTGAGTCTTGCGCATACATTGAGAGGAATTCCGCTGTCAATTGATGAGTCAGCTTAGGAACATGGCGTCCTGTAAACAGACCTTAACTCCTGATGAGTTACAACGTTTATTTTGTCTCGTTTTGGATAAGATTCAGATCCTCTAATTCCAGAGCTGGGCTGGAGTAAAGTGGAAGTCGAAATCTTCCCCAAGCGAACGGGAGAGGAACGATAGTTCATCTGGATCGTAAACCTCATCGTCTTCAACGCTACTGCTCAAGTTTTTGGACCCAAAGATTGGCGCAAGGAAAGCCATGCGAAGTTGTTCAATACCAGTAACAAAATAATAATCGTGCATGGAGCTCCGCTTTTAGGCTTGGCTAAATCTATATATATTATGACAGTCAGTTTTAAATTTACAACATACATGTTTTGCCAGAAACCTCTGTCTTCTCAGTGCTAATTACAAGGAGAGCTAATTAACCCAAGTAAATGAAAAGAAAAAATATAATTGAAACTGGAGCGAAAATCTTTCTTAACCAGTGAATCCTTATCTACTAATTAAACTAACACCTAAGCTAAATTAATCCTGTTGCGGACTGTTAATTAATGTTTAAAACCGGGCGTGAAAAAGAAAGGAAACGTGAGAAAAAATATACAAAGAAAATGTGAGAATATGTGAATGATCATCGCAGTTATGAACACTACTAAAGAAGTAGTACAAGCCCTAAAGCAGTTCTATAAGCCTGATTTTTTTCAGGCTTCATTTTCACCACTGCTTTAGTAGTGTTTATAACTGCGATGATCATTCACATATTCATTCATTAACCCGCAGTTCAAATATATGATTTTTATATATTCATTCTCAAAGAAAAAAAATGTGAATAGTGAACATAAACACGCCAGTACGAGAAAAGCGATCTGTTTTAAATATCAGTTTCTATGAAACAGCCGAATTAATTTTGCACGGTCATTTCTATATCGTTTGATGAACTACCATTAAAAGAACAACACCGGGCTAAATCTTTCAACCCCTGTCGATACTTTTCGCTCAGAACGATGTACACACATGAATTGAGTGATGCATTTGAATAGAGCACGAATTTCGCTGCGGTAAACAATATGTCCATTCCACATGGCAGCTGCCAGTCCCACGCGAAGTAAAAAAAAAGTCCGGAGACAGTTACTGGAGTCGTACACAAAACTAAAATAAGGACTATGATTAAGATTCTTTTCATTATAGCTGCGTCCTGTTTTAGTCTTTGACGCCTCACGTCCAGTGCTCCGCTGCCTTGGACTTTTCGTTTGAGTTCGAAGACAATCAGGGTATATAAAGTGAGAATTACAGAAACAGGCAAGAAAATGTAGAATATTACAAGAAGGGCAAAGTAGCCCTCTTGTGTTTGTCGTTCGTCAAACTTCGGTGCCCAGCTAAACGTGCAATACTGCTTATTATCTCGCATCACCAGTCGCGCAGTATAGAAATACGGAGCGTGTAAACACATCGCTACGATCCATATGATGGGAATTAACACCTTACAAACTCTTGCTGTTATAAGCGGAGGGTGAAACGGGAAAACTATTCCTCGATATCTGTCAATGGCTATGACCACCAGGCTTTGTATGGACACCCCAGTAGAAATGTCTTGAAAGAAGTAGACAAACTTACACAAAATCAAACCCGTTGTTCCGTCGATCAGCCATCTTCTGCGACCAGCAAAGATTTCAACGAGTTCTCGTGGAATAGCAAAAGTAGAGATCAAAAGATCAGAGGCGGCCACGTTAGCGATTAGAATATTCGTCGGTGTCCACATCTGTTTGTTTCTGGTAACGATGGCAATAACAGCTAAGTTGCCAAGCAGCGAAACTGACAAAATAACGCAGTACGCAAATGCCCTTGATAAATTTTGCGGACGTTAATGTTTCCCCGGTCGGGTCACAGCTGGTGGCATTTGAAGTGGTGTTGAGGTCGCAATGGTTGCCCGTGCAGTTTAGTGAACTCATAATACCAAGTCTTCTAAAACCGTGCTGCAAGTGGAGTGATATAAGAGCTGTTAGAACCGGGAAGCGTTGGGCACATCTATATGTATCATGAATTATTACTGAAGGTTAAGGAGCAGTTATGTAGAAGATAACCCGCCAACGCTTTGTCGTTGATATTTGAATGATAAGCTGCAGATCGAGCTGTAACTTCGAATTCTGTTCAAGCAAATTTAAAATATCCTATGATTAAATCAATCTCATAAGTGAGTGAAGGAGGTAAGCATGATTTTGAGGGTAGAGAATATGTCAGGTACGTATTTCGTGAAGTAGCTCTTGTTGCAATAATTATAACATTTCCCATCGCAAAAATTGTGGGGTGTTTAGGAACAGATCGCATCTTAAATACAGTTTTTGTTTTTCGAATAGTACGAGACAAATTCAGGATGGTGATCCCAAACCAGCAAATGGACCCGAATCTCAAGAGGGTGCCGACAATCTTGTGACTCATGATATTGAAAGCTTGATTAAAGATTAGTTTTTTCCAACTGTTTACAATTGTTAGTGATTACATCAGTGGAGAAATCCATTTTGGTCGCTGTGCAAATAGCAAGAAATCTGTTTTATCCAATTACTTATTCTTTTCCGAAGTATTTTTCTCTCCCTCTCTCCTTTTTTTTAATTTGGTATTCTTTTTTCTTGTACTCTGTCTATGTTGTACCATCCTGTAAATGCACTCTTTGTTTTATATAAGAACATATTTTATAGGAATATCGAGGCTGAAACTTGCGAAAGTTTAAGAACATTTTAAGAATAAACCCGAGGCTGGGATTTGGAAAAGAATATAATTTTGTGTGGTGCAAATTTGCAAATACAATACAGTTGTGTTTTGAACTAAACCGTATAAAATTATGCCTTTTTCTAAACGGTAAAACTAGCCAAAAAAAATAAATAAAATAATAAAAATATAACAACGAAAAGCCTTGGAGCTCGTACACAATGTAACACGATACAAATGGAAATGTCATTTACACGCTGCAATCTAAGAATGTACACAAGCATATTTTCAGCCTAAAATCGGCAGAAAAAAACAATGTTCTTATAAAAAGAGTGTAGTGCACAATAAGCTTGAACTTGAACTTCACCTTTAAAACACAAACAGCTTAAGATCATGATTAACATAATACATATCGGACCTCTCTTTGTGGCTACGCCATCAGCCGTCATAACCTCCGCCAATTTACTTATTCGTTCTTCGCTCGTTGTTTTGCTTACCCGGCCAAATATCTGAGAGCCTGGAACAGGTTATTCACTCGCATCCGTCAAAATACATGCACCACGTCTGAAGAACAAAGTTGCCGACTCAGACTGGAGAACACATTCCATATTCTTCGTTCGAGCGTCTTGCTCAGTCACTGAGTAAAATAAACATGCAGCACCACAGTTTCTTTAGAAACTAATTCCCCTTAAAACAAACAAGGGGTTACGCTGTTAGTCTTAAAATTTATTCAACCAATTTTGCGACGTAGACTGAATCACATTACCTCTTCAAGGGAAACAAAGTGAGACTTGTCAGGAGCACCCAACGACAAGTTTCGTTAGATATCTGTTCGGTGCAGGGTAGTTCGTCTTAGGCTTTCGGCATCGATATAAGAGTGCACTCGGATTTTCGTAACTGAAATGGCCGGGGGAAATCATAGCCCCTGAAGTTTTCGTAAAGGTCATATTTGCTGTTCCCTAGAAAATGCGTGGAATATTCATTTCAGGTAGCATTTTCTCAAAGGAAGGTTTTGTTCTCTAACATTTTCGGGCAATTGAAATTTCAGCTATGGAATTCGAACGGATCAAATTCTTCTACCTAACAAAGACATCACTTAAAACAGACTTCAAACTCCACAAGGTACTTAAAAATGCCTTTCTACAGCTTTTGATTGATTTGGCTGACTTGTGCAAAATACTCCTAATATTTAAAAATGCCTTTCTACAGCTTTTGATTGATTTGGCTGACTTGTGCAAAATACTCCTAATATTTGAAAGTAAAGTAAAATGCACGGATTATCTTCGGAAAAAAGTGTGGTTGGACTGTACGGCTGAATGTCCAAGAAAAGCCAGCGTGGAATTAGCGAGGGAAGCAGTTCGGCCAAAGAAAAAACAATTGTGCTGCCAAGTCACGTATTAGTACCAATCATGATCAAAGCTAAGAAAGTGCATTCGTGGGATGTTAACCCTCTGACTACTATGTGTTTTTGCATAGTGCATAAAATTTCGTGAAGGACAGCAAAAATAAGAACAATTCGTAGTAGTAATAAGCATTGCACACTTTTCAAATTAACTTCTTCTTAAACTGGAATAGTTAATAAATACATTTTCTAACGCAATTTCGTACTGCTCCCAGCATTAATTTTGTATGCATTTTGTGACTCAAACTCTATTCATACTCGCCGTTTTAACCGGGTTAGTACAACAGCGATGCAAAAACAACTAATTCACAGGGCTGAACGGAAATCTTTCCCTGATAAAGCTATGGTCGCCATGAACTCAAGTAACGGCAAGAAAAACAATTTAAAAGCAAAACTTGCTAATCTGTTTACGGACTTTGATCGAAACCACCCGCGTATCTTACTACAACCACATAGGCAAATTAGCCGCCCATGTCAACACAACTGCTGATCACAACTATGAATTAACAACGACAAAAAACTTCCAGCCAACAATTTATTCAAAACTGAACAACAAATTAAATATTTTGCTTGAAGGAGCACAAAACCTTTCGATTTTCATGCGTACTTACAAACACGAATGTTGATTTTGCACATGCTTCGCCTCTGTTCAAAGCGATTACTTGGTAGCAAATAGTGCCTCTGCAAGCCAAAGCACCGAGACATTAGAAACAACGTGAGCTTTAAAACATCTGTCCAAGATGGCCGACCTTCTGTGCAGAGCTCATTCCTAGCCCCGGTGGGCTTTGCTCATCGTTCTACGCACTGGGCAATTTTTAAAAGAAAAATAATGCAAAGGGTAGGTGCTCCCCAAAATAAGCTACGTTGGTTTGTGGCATTGCAAAGGGTACCGTTTTCACATAGTTTAGTCTGGGATATGGTACCAAAATCAGGGAAATCGTGCTCTCTCATTCAATATATGAGAGCCTGAATACTCTTCGTTAACAAAAAGAAAAATGGCTCTCTGGAAGATATCCGTGCTGGACTGCAATAGAAATTTCTGGAATAGGGTTACAAAGTGCAGATGAACATGCAGTCTGGTATAGGGTAAGTGTTTCGCAGTCTTGGCGAGTAAACCTCACCCAAACATGCATAGAGTCGACAGAGGATACTGCACCCTTAAGAGACGACATCTGAGGAAAATGATGGATCTACACCCATGAAATTATGTCGCCAATTCATTGTCATGAGGAAAATGGAAATTGAAACATTGCAGTTCGATTACCGGCTTTAAACATTGCCATTTACAGCGTTTGTTTATTATTATTTTTTTTAGTAAAGCATTCCAGTTCTGTATAGCGATATTTCTGGTTCGTGTTACTTTGATTAGCTATCAGGTCTCAAGGCTGTGATGGAGCATAAGCTTAAATAATTTGAGGCTATAAACTAGCTCCAACCAGTAACCTAGATGATGATGAAATCAGTATCTTATGAAGGACGCAACTGAAAAAATAGAGCGTTTTCATTCACATGATGACCGGCCATATTGGTTTTCTGAAACAAAAGAAAGTTTTTGCATAAAAGAGAGTTCAATTCCCAGAGGTTTCGTTTGTGACACCAACATGGCTGCTGTTTTTTACTTTGTTTTGGGACACAACATGGCCACCGTGACGTCATGTGAAAACACTCCATAAGAGGCTTATACTTATACTATGGCTTCCACAATGCACCGCGTTATTGTAATGGAGACGGTTAAGTGAAAATATTCTCTCTGTTTTCATAGGATTAAAGAGAATCGTGCTTCAAAATAGCATTGCTTTAGGCGACAAGAAATTAAAGAACAAAACAACTTTCTCTTGTAGGCACCATTTTTTGTTACAAACGCCGGGCTTATGCCGCGTCACTCACGCAAACTTTATTTATCATATTAAAACTATAGCACCGAGAAACATTTAGGCAAAACATAATTGACATAATTGTTATATTCTCAGTAGGGGGACCCCAGGGAGGTCATCATGAATGATACAATTCACAAATAGATCGCTAATAAATTTGCAATGCTTTAAAAAGGAAACCCCAATATATCCAAGTTTATGGGAAATGAATTGGCGAAATATTTCGCGGCAACACGTGAAATTTTTGTAACCGTTAAAACAACATAATAGTCATAATACCGTATTTCCTCGGAACAGTGCCCTGGCGCTTATTTAAAATTTCAGCCAAAAGAGAGGCGCTCATCCGAAGGAGGGAGCTTAATCGAGGGGGCGCTAATTAAGTTTTTCTTTCAACGAACTGTAACTTTATTTTGGCTAATGCGTATAAAAGAACTATGCAAGCACGAGGAGATAGAAATAACTGGAAGTGACTTCTGATTGATTATAAATTAAGTGACAATAGAAACAGGTTTTCGTTGTATCCTAAGAAAGTGATGGGGAGTGCTGCGGGGCTCTTATTTGCTATTTTGGCCGAGGAGGTGGGCGGTTATTCGCGGGTGGGCGCTTATACGAGGAAATACGACATATAGTGCGTCTGAAACTAAGAGCAAAATGCAACGATGTAAAGAGAAATTTGTTGGAGAGAACTGAAATGCCATGAATATTCTCTAGTTTCCTCCGAGAAATCGATTGGCGAAGTTTTCGCGTAGATACGGTGTACGTGAAATAATTGTAACTGGGGCCATAGTTAGCTCACAGTTTAGGAGCAACGCTGTCTGTAAATTAGTCTCCTTCCCAGCCGTTATTTGGGTCGTCACGCAACGCTCCTCCCACTAACGGCTTCTCACTCGCGAGCTTTGCATTCCTTTCCCTCAAACTGACCAATAAGGAGGAGGCTTCCATTTTCTAGAAACCTGGAGAACTTATCATTTGGATGGAAAACCCGGTAATTCCGGGAAGAATTCAAATGGAACGGTTTATCCCAATGGAATGTTTGGGAAAAAAGAGGTAATGCCTTTCGAGGTATTACATTTTTCTTCGCTTTAACCGGAATTCCCGGAAATTTCTGTACCATTTGTCCACAATTACCAGTGTTAGGCTTCTCACGGTGAAACTCCTTTGTTTATTTTTAATACCCAGACCCCGGCCCACTGACATCCGAAACTTGGGATCAAATGATACGGTTCAATCCGTTCCGTTTCCTTGGTGGGAAATTAGTGCAGTTCCATTTGTCCAAAAAAATCCACCGAAAATTCCATTCAAATGGTAAGCGCTCCTAGTCCTAGTCCTCGTCTTGTTGTGTTTTTGGTGGCAAAAACGAAAAAACGACAAATATGATTGGCGCAGCTGCCAAGAATTACTTGCATTTTATTGGTTCTTCGAGTGAGCAGCCGCTAGTGGGGAGGAGCGTTACGTGACGACCCTAATAACGGCTGCAAGGGAGACTAGCTGTAAATAAGGAAACTCAAATTTTAGCATTCCTTCTTATTTTGTCAGTAGATTCCTATTGGTAAACTACTCGAGTAAATTACCATACAACTTTCCAAACATTTTTCGTTTTTGAGATTTCCTGCACAACGTGAAATGCCGTCATTATGTCACAGCTGGCAATGAAGTTGGTCAACATTTGATGAATTTTCAAATCGTTCGGGAAGAAAGAACGCCGCTTTTAGCGTGGGTTATCCTTATGAAAAAAAGTTGTTATGAAAATATCGCTGGAAGATAGGTATTTACATTGCTGCTTTAAATGCCGGAAGTTTCCTATTTTTAGCAGTTTCGTTAACACTTGAAAATGTGGAAACTTTGCAGCCAAAATCGAGTTCTGCCAGATCGAAATTTACACCCAAAATAATACATGTGCTGGCGAGAAGCACTGTTCTTGCATTACAACATATAAAAAATGTAACTTGGGCAGTTAAAAAGCGGCAAGCGTTAATGCAAATATTTTTCAGACATCGTATAACACGCGGAGTGGTAAATGTTATAACTTAATGGGAATAAATATGTATGAAAATCATATATTTGAACTGCGGATTATAGAATGAATATGTGAATGATCATCGCAGTTACGAACACTACTTTAAGCAGTAGTGAAAATAACGCCTGAAAAAAATTCAGGCTTGTACGCGAACCGTCATCGTTGCATAACAGCGTTAATTAGAACGTTTGATTGGGGCTTTTGAGAAGACTGTTGAATATAAGTATAGGTAATCACATGATTTCGAGTGCAATTTGGAATAAATAAGCACGAGTAAATTTTTCAAAGACTCACAAAATTGCACGAGCCCGTAGGGCGAGTGCAATTTGCGGTCTTTGAAAAAATTTACAAGTGCTTATTTATTCCAAATTGCACGAGAAAAATCATGTGATTACTTATTAATAATATACATGAAAAAATTGTGAGATAGCTTCTTAACTTTGCAGAAGCAACTTAACGAAGCTATAAAGGTGAATCAAAACAACAGTTTTCTCAACGTTTTTAAAGCGTTTTTAACTATAAAAACTGGCTAAACAATTACACGCTATAGCTATAAGGCTACTTTGTTTGCTAAGTGTCCATCAAGCGCTGTAATCATTACCTTCAGGCTTTCTAGTTCGTTATCTTCGCCTTGTTTGTCCTTGTTTGTTTATTAATCTCGGCGTCACTCCAGTGTAGTGTTGAATTCAACGGACTCGTAATTCCAATTACGTCGGTAATTCCCTTCTCTGGACACCACTGTTTCCAAACAGACAGCTAAAATACAGTGCTTTTCGCAGCCGTTTCTCCTTTTTAGAGCTGTTTTGCAGTTTCTCTGCTGTCATTGCGGTCACGAAGAAAGAAAACCTGCTCAAAAAGCCAGCCATTGTTTTCGCTCGCAGAGTCGCTTGCAGCTCTTCAGACTTTGCGCCATTCGAAGGCTGCGTTTGATTGGCTCAATTTCAGTTCCTTTGTTAATTAACCAATCAGAATCGTCTGTTGTTTACCACTTTTTTTGCACTGAATTACCTTTTTTCTGCACTGAATTACCTTTTCTGTATCGTGTTTCCTAAAAACTGCATTTCTCTTAGCCAATTAGAATCGAGAATTTTTTTCATGTATATTATTAGTGTATAAACACAGTAATGTTCCTTTCAGTTTCAAATTTAAACTTAAGAAATGTTAATGATGTATTTTTGTAAATACTTTTCAATATAGTCCTCTCTTTTCACTCAGCCACTGCTTGAGGACACGGTTCCTGATAGGATTCTTGGGTCTTAATTAAGCTAATTCTCCAAGTATGGCGGACAAAAACAATCCTTCTGTTTGAATTTCTTTACGGTGGCACATCAGAATTGTAAATGGTTTTCACGGCGAGAGTCCGTTTTCTTGCCCCAGATGGTGACTTGAATTAAGGACTGACCTGATTGCTCGGCTTTCACCCGAACTGATGCCGGACCGCTAGTGAAACCAATATTAGTTGCATCAGGGTCGATTAAGTTTGAGCCAAAACACCGGGCCTGGATGATAAAATGAAGTTCATACCAACTTTGGTTAAAAATAAAAAGAAAAGTAAACAGCGACAGCTGTTCGTCTTTACCTGTAGGCGGTAGAAATCACCTGCACGTCGTAAGCAATTAAATTGGAGTCAAAAGTCGAGCCATCTATCCAGTTATTTTTCGAGCTAGCCACAACCTTAATTAAGATTGCTTTATTGATATCCGAGTGCCAGAAAGCGCAATATTACAATATCGTAATGTTATCCTTTCCTTCGCGGTCATGTTCCGCGCCTTAAAACATCAAATTATCTTAAGTCTGCCACGCCTTACAAACAAGTAAAGCAGAATTAGACCAATATTACCCGAGCTCATGCATAATCAACCTCGTTCCCAGGGTCAGAGGAGAGAACCTGGGAACGACGTTGATGCAAGATTTGCGATCGCTTCTGATCTCCGATCTGCGATCGCCTGCGATCATGTGGTAGCCAGACTTTATCACATTTTCTTTTAAAGCATTTTCTCAAATTCATTAATAATCCACGAAGAAGCGCCGAAAGATTTCACTATCGTGAACGAACGAGGTCTCAATAAATATGTAATCCCGGCTCCATAAGACATGGTAAACATTTGATTTCACGTATTTAGAAACGAATGAACACACATTTGTGAATCGCGGTGTTAACTGTATATTTTCGCAAACGACGTGTAAGAGTTTTCGTGTGAATAGCCTGTTCGTTCCTAGGGGCTGACGTCACAGAATCGAATCTTAAGGTGCAAGTTCAAGTTCAAGTTTATTTGTACTCTGTTTAGAGAACAATACAAGGAAGCAGAATATGGAATATACAAAAAAAAATAGGAAATAAATATAAATCAGGACAAAACAGGCTTGTTGTTCTGCGCAAAGTAACCAATTGCAAAGTAGCCAAGGGTTTCGTGTTGGTCACTGTTATGTTTAGATAAATAAGGTAGGACGAAGCTACAAATGTAAGGTACTAATACTTTTGATAACTCATTTGAAGTTTTCAATTTCTGTAATGGAGAACAGATATAACGGATTGTCGTTGGCTTTGAGTTTGCAAGCTAGCCTATTAACGGCTTTATCTTTCATCAGTCGAAAAATAGGTTTTAATTTTGGAAGCATCTCCTCTCGCAGCCTACTGTAATTGCGTGAAAATTTGATCTAACTGAACGCCATTTCTTGCTCAGGATTTCACTAACCAGCGAGTGAAAAACTCGACGGGATAGATAGGTTGCTAAGTGGGGTATTGGGCAATCAGGGTGGGCAGCAAGGCATAAAATACACGGGTCCAAAGGAGCTCTATCCAATCGTTAAAGACACATCGCACCTTGGTAATTAAAATATTCTTAATTTGTGTGACAAAGAATTAGAGGTAACCATGACTTTAAAATCAGGCCTAGAGCAGCAAGGAAAAACCATTTTAAAGTTTCATTTTTAACCGTTACGTTAATGACTGGAACTCTTTACCTAATTCTGTTAATTGTCAGCTTCCAGTTTGATTCCCTGCTAGCAGAGGCTTCTTTTCCTGTATTCAGCGTGCGGGAGCAAAGAGACCTTTGCCATGGGTCGAAACAGTTTTTGACTAAGCCGCCGTCTGCGATCGTGGACGAAAGTTTTAAAACGCATGCTCCTTGTATTGTTTGCTGACCGCGACTTGAGTCCACTCAGTCTTGCGCATACATTGAGAGGAATTCCGCTGTCAATTGATGAGTCAGCTTAGGAACATGGCGTCCTGTAAACAGAACTTGACTCCTGAAGAGTTACAACGTTTATTTTCTCTCGTTTTGGATAAAATTCAGATCCTCTAATTCCATAGCTGGGCTGGAGTAAAGTGGAAGTCGAAATCTTCCCCAAGCGAACGGGAGAGGAACGATAGTTCATCTGGATCGTAAAACTCATCGTTTTCAACGCTACTGAGCAAGTTTTTGGACCCAAAAGATTGGCGCAAGGAAAGCCATGCGAAGTTGTTCAATACCAGTAACAAAATAATAATCTAGCATGGAGCTTCGCATTTAGGCTTGGCTAAATCTATATATTATGACAGTCAGTTTTAAATTTACAACATACATGTTTTGCCAGAAACCTCTGTCTTCTCAGTGCTAATTACAAGGAGAGCTAATTAACCCAAGTAAATGAAAAGAAAAAATATAATTGAAACTGGAGCGAAAATCTTTCTTAACCAGTGAATCCTTATCTACTAATTAAACTAACACCTAAGCTAAATTAATCCTGTTGGAACGACAAGTCCTCTTAACGCTCCTTAATTCTTCTCTTTAATTACAACTTATTTTCCCTTTTCATATTTTCCTTTGTTTTTTTTGTCAGTAATATTAACCAATGAGAAGCATCGATATAATTGAAATTAAACATTAATAGTTCGCACCTTTTATATTAATCGATTTTGCAGTGGGGCTGCCTAGTTATTACGCGGACTGTTACTTAATGTTTAAAACCGGGCGTGAAAAAGAAAGGAAACGTGAGAAAAAATATACAAAGAAAATGAGAGAATATGTGAATGATCATCGCAGTTATGAACACTACTAAAGAAGTAGTACAAGCCCTAAAGCAGTACTACAAGCCTGATTTTTTTTCAGGCTTGATTTTCACCACTGCTTTAGTAGTGTTCATAACTGCGATTCATTCATTAATCCGCAGTTCAACTATATGATTTTCATATATTCATTCTCAAAGAAAAAGAAACTGTGAATAGTGAACATAAACACGCTAGTATGAGAAAAGCGGCGATTTATTTTAAATATCAGTTTCTATGAAACAGCCGAATTAGTTTTGCACGGTCATCTCTATAACGTTTGATGAACTACCATTAAAAGAACAACACCGGGCTAAATCTTTCAACCCCTGTCGATACTTTTCGCTCAGAACGATGTACACACATGGATTGAGTGATGCATTTGAATAGAGCACGAATTTCGCTGCGCTAAATAATATGTCCATTCTACATTGCACCTGCCAGTCCCACGCAAAGTAAAAAACAAGTCCGGATACAGTTACTGGAGTCGTACACAAAACTAAAATAAGGACTATGATTAAGATTCTTTTCATTATAGCTGCGTCCTGTTTTAGTCTTTGACGCCTCACGTCTAGCGCTCCGCTGTCTTGGACTTTTCGTTTGAGTTCGAAGACAATCAGGGTATATAAAGTGAGAATTACAGAAACGGGCAAGAAAATGACGAATATTACAAGAAGGACAAAGTAGCCCTCTTGTGTTTGTCGTTCGTCAAACTTCGGTGCCCAGCTAAACGTGCAATACTGCTTATTATGTCGCATCACAAGTCGCGCAGTATAGAAATACGGAGCGTGTAAACACATGGCTACGATCCATATGATGGGAATTAACACCTTACAAACTCTTGCTGTTATAAGCGGAGGGCGAAACGGGAAAACTATTCCTCGAAATCTGTCAATGGCTATGACCACCAGGCTTTCGATAGACACCGCAGTAGAAATGTCTTGAAAGAAGAAGACAAACTTACACAAAATCAAACCCGTTGTTCCGTCGATCAGCCATCTTTTGCGACCAGCAAAGATTTCAACGAGTTGTCGTGGAATAGCAAAAGTAGAGATCAGAAGATCAGAGGCGGCCACGTTAGCGATTAGAATATTCGTCGGTGTCCACATTGGTTTGTTCCTCACCACAACGGCAATCACAGTTAAGTTTCCAAACAGCGAAACCAGCATAATACTGAGGATGTATGCAAATGTTTTGATGTATTTTCCAGACAATGAACTTCCATCGAACACTGTGCAGTTCTCGGAGGAAGTCGAATTGAGGCGCAGAGAATGGTTTGAGGTGCAGTTTGGCAGACACATAGTACGCAATGTTGTTAAGTCGACGCCCTTTGCAACCCGAGCGCGAGTGGCAAAGCTAACGAAACATTTTGCATTTATATCTCTGGCCAGTCTCCATAATAGGCGCACCTGTCTCTCCACCCACTCATAAGTGATGTGTATTACTTGCAGGATTAAAAACTTCCGCCGCACCATCTTTTATTGTCCGATACTTCACGGTTGTCACTAATCAATGGAACATGGTAAAATTTCGAGGCTACAGATTGGTTGTGTAGCTTAATCGAGACGAACTACTGTCGCAAAGAATCGTTATAACGTGAGATCTTGAAACTGAACATGATACGTATACCACAAGGGACAGCGTGCTTACTCAAATTCTCTTCTCGTTGTTAAACGTCAAGAATATATGATTATGAAGCTCTTTTATATATCAATAGTAGTAGTTTGATTGATTTTTTATATATTTAAGGCATGAGCTTTTTGTTTCCGGAATTATTATTCAGCTCTGTAAGCGGTATTTCGCTCAGCCATCTGTTGTTATGGAAATCAATATAGATCCATATTAAGGAACATTATAGCAGACACAGAATTTAAGACCATTCTACATTGAATCGGTCCCTGCTTTTACATTCTCTCTCTCTCTCTCTCTCTCTCTCTCTCTCTCTCTCTCTCTCTCTCTCTCTCTCTCTCTCTCTCTCTCTCTCTCTCTCTCTCTCTATATATATATAATAATGTCAAAAACAGCCACTGTCGTGGTTGTGTTTCCAGACGAATTAAAATAATAGTCAAGAACTTGAAAATACGACTTTGCCAATATTTCGTCTTTATTGAAAGACTTCATCAGGGCATCAGTTGCCCTGATGAAGTCTTTTAATAAAGACGAAATATTGGCAAAGTCGTATTTTCCAGTTTTTGGCTATTATATATATATATATATATTATATATATATATAATATATATATATATATATATATATATATATGTATATAATAGGTCAATCAATGTTTGAAGAATGTTTTCGTGGAGCGCTCAACTTTTCATGAGCTGTAAATATTCTTGTGTAAAGATTTCCAGACTTCAGAAGTGATTCATAATCGCTTTATTGCAACAGCTCTGTTACTGACTGCACTCATCAGGCAATAGCGACGAATGACCGATAAATTTGAATGCTGACAATATAAACAAATAGTTGCGTGAGCGCGCGCCTTGCGCGTGCTGTAAATTATATATATATATATATTACGCCTATTAGATCACCAATTTGATTCAACGTTTACCAGCAGGATTATCGTCCACGGTTGCTTGCATTTCATATAGATATTAACAAAATGCGTCTAGACAAGATGTGTTGGGTGTTCGCTTGCGTGATTCTCGTGTTGTTTATGTCTTCATATGACGTTTGTACAAGGCAGTTGATAACATCACTTTTTTGTTAAGTAAACATCTCCGGGGTGGATATTTTAAAGTGCATATGACACAAAATTTCAAAATGATGAAGAACGGTGTTTATTTTATTGTGATAGCACTCTTGGCTGCCGAGTTATTAAAGATTTTAATTTATGCAAATTAGAGGACTTGTGATGTCACAAGGTGGACACAAAGTGAAGTAAAATCACAAAATATGGAATATCTGTGCAAATACTAAGTCTACAGGGTTGACATTTTGCAGGGTTGATGTGTTGCCAGAACTACACATTATTATAGTGGTTATGATGTCACCATAGCAACATACTCGTTACCAGACCTCTACCTTCCCAAATGAAAATCACCACCGTACCATAGATAACCCTAACACCAAATGTAAACCTACCACAGTCGCGGAAAATTTTTTCTCCTCTCCTAACCACACTGCTGACGACATGCAATTAATCCCCATTGAGAAAATATTTTCTAATAGAGAATCAATCCGTAAGGCCAGGGAAGCTTTTTTAATTTCAAAAGGGAGAAGAATTGATCCTGAAGGTCTTGACATCCGCGAAGAAACGTATTAGTTAATTATTTGTCAGAAAGTTTACCTTTCTTACACTTTTTTCTAGTAATTTATTTTACACTGTCAATCATTTTAGTTTTACGTGTTTCCGGTATATTACTACATAAACACCCCTTCCAATGTAAATTATCATTGTACCTGAAAAAGGCTATTTTGGCCAGCCGAAATATAGTGCACAAAACTTAAAACCATTCTACATTTTATCGGCCCATGCTTTTATACTCTTTGTTGATTTTATTACGCCGATCAGATCACCAGTTTGATCCAACGTATACCAGCAGGATTATTGTCCACGGTTGCTTGCTTGAACATTTGATACTTATTTATTGCTCCAGAGTCTAACAGACTTTCTTATACTTGTGCCGTGTAATGTCCATATTCGCTCGCACCCACTGAATGAACATCAAGAAATGGTTCTATTTGCCACCATACCCCACAGCGTTATTCAATTTCCTTAGGGATGAAAACTACCCTGATGTCAGCTGTGATGTTTATATATTTCATTCGGTACAAAATTAAAAAGAAAAGAAAATAAGGAAACGGTTATCTTTCGAGAAGGAAGGAAGAAGAGAAAGATGCAGATACAATACTGTAGTAAATAAACCATTAGCAACCTTCAGATCGGACTACGAGTACGAGATCGAGTACGAGTACGACTTTTTAATTCCTAGTCGCAAGCTTAGATTATCATGTACGACACCAACTCTCGTTCCTAGAGCCTCATTCTATTCTTTTTAACAACACCGAGGAGCGAGGGCTCTGAGTAAGCAACTGTTTTGAAATTTGAAAGTCGTACTCGTACTCAATCTCGTACTCGTAGTCTGATCTGAAGGTCGCTATTAATTGATGAATTGCAACCCACGTTTTTGTGGCGTGTGTACAACATATGTATAACCAACGTTTTGCCACCCTTTGAGTGATACCCCAAGGCGTTTTGTACAAACAAAGAGTTCTTTAAAAATAAAAATTAAAAACAAGTAAAAGAAAGAAAAGCGATGTGCGTAAACTAGGAATATTGCTGTACAATTAGTGAATTACCGTATAAAAGCTCTATTAAGTAAACTCTTTGTCTTTCGGCTTACCAAATATCGGCCATATGCAAACGATGGCTTTGAAAAGCTGCAACTTTCCCAAATCCTGGACTAACCGCTCTCACAAAAAAATTAAATCCCTCTTGTACTTTACACCTAATTAATTTACATATCATCGTGAGATGTAGTTCAATTTTAAGTTTGCCGTATTTACACTAAAGAGCGATGCACCTTTCCGAACAACCAATCGGCGCTTTTTGATCCGGACAATAATGTACTGGAGTGTCGCTTTATCGAAGTGCTGTTTTAAAACTCTTCGAATCTCAAAATTTTTCATTTTTGGTTATTTTTATTGATTTGGATCTTAAAGATGTCATCGATATAGACCTTTGAAACTAACTTATGTTGTGCTGTTGCTGTGCTGTTGTTATCATTTTGAACGAAAGAAAATGGAAAGAAAAATTACACATTACTCTGTTTTATTCGCAAATCAACCGCCCAATACGTGGCGCTCTCGAATAAGCGCCGGATCGGCCAGTCGATCAATTTAATAAGCGCCGTGACGCTCTTTCGAATAAAGAAGCTGTTTAAGCACTTAACTTAAAATGGCAGCGTTTGGTCTGAGTGCTACGCTCACTGCGATTTTTTCCAGCCATTTTGGCGACTAGAATTTCAATCAACAAGACTCAAATATGAAATTTAAAATTCCCGGTTTAGTCTTTTGTTTCGCGCGCAAATTGATGTAAATTAGTCTCGCCTTTCAGCGTTGCTCAGCACTAATGTCGAAGTGTTTCAAAACATACTTGAAAAGACCTTGACAGTTGTACATGTCGCACGTGATGAAATGAAGGTTTCATTTGTAGCAAACGTTTTGTATTTTAACTGGGAATTTTTTACTTCAGGTTGTTTCCACTTGTATATTGTTTTGTGTACTTGATAAAGCCTTGGCTAGAATTTGCGCCATGGAAATGCTTTAAATTTCATATTGTGGACTCATGGTTACGACAAAGTCGTAACGTCTTCATGGCTCCAGGTAAGCTTTTACCACTCATTTTAGTAGCCCTCTGGCATAATTCGGGTAAAACGAGCACTTGCCTGGCAGGGGGCTTCTGAGGTGGAAAATGGCTCCAAAAACACACTTATAAATCAAATACGTAACGAATTGTAGCTGCAGTGATCGTTTAGAAATAAACGACAGTTAGCGTGACAGCGTGACAATGAAAAAAAGAACCTTCGGTGTTGTGGACCAGCGAAATCTCCGTGGTAACCCCTTATTGCAAAAAAGGCAAAACCGCCGAAGACAAAGGGTTAAGCCCCCCGTCTCTATTAACCCCCCTCTCTAACAAGCGCCCCGTTTGGAAGTCGGTTTTTGTAATAAGTCTCTAATAAGCCCCCCTTTTTGCGACATGAAGATTTTGTAATTAGTCCTTCCTATTTCCTCTTACAGAATCCACTTGTTGGTTCGTTTTTGAACAAATGTACACTCAAACACATTTACTGCTCTTTATCAAATAATAAAGTTTCACTGCTGTCAATTGTTTGAGTTTTGTACAAAAACTATTTTAGGACGAAAACGGGTGTCTAAGATTTAAAATTATCCCCCCTCTCTATTAAGTGGTATATGGTGAAGTATATCAGTCAATGAATCTACGTTACACTGAATCTAAGTTGGATGAGTAAACTCACTGACCAACCTATTCGACAAAACAAAATTCGTGCACCAGTGCTTTATTTCTAATGCGTTGGTTTGTAATTTCGCCGTCCATTTCTGCGGCTGTTCCCAAGCAGTTTCTCGAAAATTAGAACTCCCTCGTGTAGCCAATCTGATTACAATTTTACCGATATGAATGGAAGGTTATTAGGTTATACGGGAGAGATGAAGGCAGTGAAATTCTCGTCTGTGAGAATAGGCATGCCAAAAAAAGGTTTTACTGGGGAAATCAATGTTCCATTTGCTCTTGAACTCAGCCAGGTTCAAGAGATAGTTGCGGTTGAAATTACCAGCCCGGTCTGAATCCACTGAGAATCACAGATAATGGGTATTTTTGTATCAGTTAAATATTTACATTGGCTGTACTATTCAACTGACTACATACATTTCAGGGTAGGTTAGTAGGTTTCTCACGGCAATCAAGCCCCCTCCCCACATCCTCGAATATGGCCGAACAAAGTCCTCTTAAAGGACGTTTAGTACGTATTCGCATCATTACTAAATCTACAAATTTTCAGATCCATATCGTTTCGCCAGGGGCACCCAACGAGCCAAATCAAGCAAAAGTTGTAGAAAGGCGTTTTTAAATACCTTATGGTGTTTGAAGTATGTTTGAAGTGATGTTTCCATAAGCTAAAAGATGTTCATCTGTTCGGATTCAATAGCTGAAATTTTAATTGCCCGAAAATGTTAGGGAACAAAATCTTCCTTTGAGAAAATGCAAGCTGAAATGAGCTTTCCACGAACTTTCTAGGGAACTATTTTCCATCCGAAAATGGTAGCTGACGTTTTTCGCTGTCAAAAACGGCAATTACGACCTTTCCGAAAACCTCAGGAGCTATGATTTTCCAATTGCGAATCTTTTAGGCTACGTTTTACAGGGGCACCCAACGAGCTAAATCAACCAAAAGCTGTAGAAAGGCATTTTTGAGTGCCTTATGGTGTTTGAAGTCTGTTTAAAGGGATGTTTTTATAAGCTAGAAAAAGTTCATCTTTTCGGATTCCCTAGCTGAAATTTCAATTGCCCGAAAATGTTAGGGAATAAAATCTTCCTATGAGAAAATGCAAGCTGAAATGAACTTTCCACGAACTTCCTAGAGAACTATTTTCTTTCCGAAAATGCTAGCTGACGTTTTTGATTGCCAAAAACAGCCCTCATGACCTTTCCGAAAACCTCAGGGGCTAATATTTCCCAATTTCGAATCTTTTAGGCCACGTTTTAGTTACGAAAATCCGAGTGCACTCTTAAATAGACACCGAAAGCGCAAGGCGAACTACCCTCCACCGAACAGATGTCTACCGAAACTTGTCGTTGGGTGCCCCTGGTTTTAGTTACGAAAATATATCCGAGTGCACTCTTTAATCGACGCCGAAAGCCCAAGGCGAACTACTTTCTATCGAACATATATCTACCGAAACTTGTCGTTGGGTGCTCCTGACAAGTCTCACTTTGTTTTCCTTGAAGAGGTAATGTAATTCAGTCCACGTCGCAAAATTGGTTCGCCTTGACCGCTCTCAAAAAAAATTGAATCCCTCTTGTACTTTAGACGTAATTAATTTACACATCATCGTGAGATGTAGTTCAATTTTAAGTTTGCCGTATTTACACTAAAGAGCGATGCACCTCTTCTGAACAACCAATCGGCGCTTATTGATCCGGACAATAATGTACTGGAGTGCCGCTTTATCGAAGTGTTATTTTAAACCTCTTCGAATTTGAAATTTTTTCATTTTTGGTTATTTTTATTGATTTGGATCTTAAAGATGTCATCGATATAGACCTTTGAAACTAACTTCTGTTTTGCCGTTGTTGTGCTGTTGTTATCGTTTTCAACGAAAGAAAATGGAAAGAAAATTACACATTACTCTGTTTTATTCGCAAATCACTGGTAACCGCCCAATACGTGGCGCCCTCGAATAAGCGCTGGATCGGCGAGTCCATCAATTTAATAAGCGCCGTGGTGCTCTTTCGAATAAAGAAGCTGTTTAAGCACTTAACTTAAAATGGCAGCGTTTGGTCTGAGTGCTACGCTCACTGCGATTTTTTCCAGCCATTTTGGCGACTAGAATTTCAATCAACAAGACTCAAATATGAAATACGCACCGTCAACCTTTAAGTTCCCGGTTTAGTCTTTTGTTTCGCGCGCAAATTGATGTAAATGAGTCTCGCCTTTCAGCGTTGCTCCTTTCAACGTTGTTTCAAAACATGCTTGAAAAGACCTTGACAGTTGTACATGTCGCACGGGATGAAATGAAGGTTTCATTTGTAGCAAACGTTTTGTATTTTAACTGGTAATTTTTTACTTCAGGTTGTTTCCACTTGCATATTGTTTTGTGTACTTGATAAAGCCTTGGCTAGAATTTGCGCCATGGAAATGCTTTTGCTTTTCATATTGTGGACTCATGGTTACGACAAAGTCGTAACGTCTTCATGGCTCCAGGTAAGCTTTTACCGCTCATTTTAGTAGCCCTCTGGCATAATTCGGGTAAAACGAGCACTTTTTAAAGGATGTGATTGGGGCTGCGACCTAAAAGGCCCTATCTCCATAAGTTTTCAGGCGAGTCGGTTGTCGGTTGACCTTAGATTCCTTGATGGTTCATAACGCACAAGTAAGTTACTGATATACACAGGAGCTAAGTTATTTAGTGCTTTATAAGTAAGTAACAGAACCTTAAATATAACCCTCTGCTCAACAGGCAACCAATGTAATTTCTGGAGAATGGGCTATGTTCTAAACGAGTAAGAGGCTGGGAACGAATCCAAACTTTCATTAAAAATTAATGAAATTAAACTAAAGCGATTCTCACATGAAAGGGTATCTCAAAATAAGCGGTTTCAGCAAGTTTGAGTATGTTTGGTTTAAAAGCCGCCAGATAGCCTGCATTTAAAACTTAAACAAAATCCCATACAAATGTCTCTATTTCGGAAAGTGTCCCTCCAGACCATACAAAGTCTGTATTTTTCACAATTTTCAAACGCATTTTTTTTTTCAGCTCCAATTTAACTGAACAGTGTCAAAGTTGGTTAGGTGACCATTTTTGAGATGCTCTTTCATGCAGTGGAAACATTTTTTTCCAATCGATAAATTTTATAACCTCGTTTTCAGGCCCTTACTCGTTTAGAAAATGGCCCATAGGACTGCTACGCGCAGCGCTAGGCAACTGAGCAAAAAGGCGCGCAGCACAATTCTGAATACGTTGAAATTCTTGACATAAGTACTTTGGGGAACCTACAAGCAGTGAGTTACAATTGTCCAAACGACAGATCACAAACGAGTGAATAAAGATCTTTGTGTTCTCCACCGTCAAATACTCGCGAATCTTAGCAATATTACTAAACTGAAACAGGGCAGATTTGCAAGCATGTTTCTCTAGAGATAAAATTTGATCAAAGACTACTCCTACGTCCCTGGCTGAGATTTAAGGACACAAACGATAATCCCCGACTACTATACTGTCTAACGATGGACGGGCGAGGTACCTAGAGCTAATGACAAGGAATTCAGTCTTGTCTTATTTAGCTTAAGTTTGTTGCAGGTCATCCAGTTGTCGATTTCGCTCACAAAAAAATCCAAGAACGCGAAAGGCGGAAAGGTTAATTGGAAATCGTAGCGTCATTCAGTTGCTGCGTCAAATGACATAATCACTGATAGTCTCCGCTCTCGGAGCCTTAGTCCTCTAGGAGTTCTTGGGAAGTAACGGAATCGATAGTCCATAGTTATGAATCCAGGCCATCCATAACTATTAGTGGCTTAAGCCCACTGCATTAGGGAATTATATAATAAACCAGACCAGATGTTTCTCGGTTCGTGTGAAGTTGTCCGACAGCCCACGACAATAGCACTGAGTGTAATAGAGCGGCCATTTCAGAAGCATCTCAGAAATAACAAAACTATCAAGAAATCACAGTTAAACGTTCCGCTTGACGTTTTTTGTGCATTACGGAGCGCGGTAGAAACTCGCAAATCGTTAAAGTTCGGCATGGCTAGAAATCTCGGACATCAGTGGGAGGTGCTAAGATTGGAATTTAAATTGACATGCCACTCACAGAAGTTAAATTCTTGCACGCCGTTGACTGGAAAGAATCTCGTTGCAGGAACACGCAATAAAGCGTGACATCTGAGCAACATGGTGTCAACTTGAGCAATGCATGTACATTTACATGTACGCACTAGTGGGAAGGGATCGATCGGGTTTTTCGCCGATTTAAATAGTATTTCTGATTTATATAGTATTTTTGTTCAGTCCTGATCCATTGTTTTGATTTTTGCGCCGCTCTTTCGCGCCATCGGGAGACGAAAAACCCGGGCTCAGCTCCCCCATTTATTTAGTTTTTTGGGCGAATAGATTTGAAAAGAGACTGGAAGCTAGAAAGCCAGGCTAGACAGGGAGACTCAACATGGCTGATCAAGGAAATACGAAAGAAGTGAACTGCTTTGGGTGTCCTCGATAGTGGGCTGCCTGTTGCGTCAATGGATCGCTGTCTTATGTTTGTTTTCTTAGACTCGTTTATACCATGAGGAGACGCAAGTGGGCCTAAACTGGAAGTACTTGATTTCCGAACTAATTAAAATTGCGGTTTACTCCTTAATTAAACTTCTGTCAACAAAGACAGGTGAACACGGATCAAATAGGATTAATACTGTCAGTATCAAATTTAGTCTTGATGATTGAGGTGCGTTGAGTCACGTTGTCTCGTTTCCGCAGTCATTTGAGAAAACCGAGCCACCGTAGAAGTGTGTCGATGGCTCCGAGGAATATTTCTCGAGGAATATTCCCTACCAGCACGCTTTCCGGAGGATATTGTCCGAGTATTCAAGGCGAAGAGCTTTACAGACGATAGATGGAGAACCGTATCGAGGAAAAGCTTCTTCAGAGGATGAAATCGTTGCCTCATCATTTGGATTAATTGCGGCATTCCTTTCTTCCGTGCACGAGATTGGCAATTATATCAAGAGGAGATCTTTGAGCAGCTAAGATGCAGCCAGACGGCCTTGTCATTAGCGTACTTTGCGAAGCTCAAGCCGACGTATAAACGAGCACTCGCACGGCCGCGAGTAGTTCGAATCCTGGGGGCAGTGATGAAGACTCAAACGAATCGCCGTTTGCAAATGTCAGGGTCATCATCGTTTGTTTCACAAGAAATGGATGAAGACATTGGCTGCTTATTACTAACCCTGCCACGTAGCTGCCCCAAAAAGGTAAGCTTAGAGAAATTCTCAATTTTTTTTTCTGCGAACCTTGCACTCGGAAACACTGATCAGCGGCTTTCCATTGCGAGTGGCGCGAAATAGTTCTTGTAGCACGAAAAATAAATCCCAAGGAACAGATTTCGCGACAGAGGAGTAAATACTCACTATCTGAGGACCAAAATACTACAACAGACCCCATCAACGAAAGGTAATTCCCGTTCCCTTTACGAAATCCGCACAATGTCACTCGTAAATTATGCTCACATTTCCTGAAACAAGTTATTTTCGTGTCTTAGGCCTTATTGAGGGGATAAGAGGGATTCCTAGAACAGGATAAAATTGTAGTTTGCTACTTATCAATGTTTATAAGAACAAGAGGGGGGTAACTCGGACATATTAGGACATTTGACTTTTCAAAATAATTTTTGGTCAAAATCCCACACTAGGGCCTGAAATTTGGTAAAACTGGATCAAATTTCCCCACCTTAGGCATTAATTATATCTCTTTATAAGTATCACAGTTCTCCACTCCCTCTCCTTTTCTACAGATCAACCGGGATACATGATGATCTTGAATTTTTGTTGGAGGAGGAGCTGAGCAGTATTCAACTCTTTGCAATGTCACACATGGAAAGACAAAATACTTAGCAGCTTCTTGATTCTTTGGCTTTGTTGCCTACAAGATTAATTCCCTGCAGGAGGCTAACTGGGCACTGAGAAGTTATGGTCCAGAGTCCTTCAATGGGACCAACTGACAGTGCAAAAGAAGACTGGACAACAAACAGAAATTGGAAAACACAATATCCATGTTAGCTCAATTTCAGGTATGTAAAATGGTTAAGACTAAACATTAAAAAAATACTCCGGGGATGTTTCGTAACTGGAAATCAATGGCTTACATGTATTGTTGCTAGTTGGTGTCAATGCAGTCAGCAGCTCATTTATGACAAATGGCCATTTTTTTTTCAGGTCCCACAAAAATGAATATCTTGGGAAATGTAGAAGATACTGTGGGGCATGCACTCCCCATTGAGAAGATGGCATTTTTTCCTGAGAAATTTATTTTGTATATTTTTTTATTTTATGCTATTTGAGACTAGATGCATCTTTTCCAATCTGTTGATCTAGTCTCAAATAGCATAAAATAAGAAAAATATACAAAATAAATTGCTCAGGAATCACCAACGTTACCGGTAACATCCAGATGTATTGTCAGAGTGTGCTGCTGTTGCCTTCAGCAATTCTTGTTTTCATTTTAACTGTATCACCAAGTATCACCAAGGTTACCAGTGGCATTCAGATATATCGTCGGAGTGTGCTGCTGTTGCCTTTAACAATTCTTGTTTTCATTTTCATTATAACTGATCAACTATCACCAAGGTTACCAGTGGCATCCAGATGTTTCGTCGGAGTGTGCTACTGTTGCCTATAACAATTCTTGTTTTCATTTTCATTTTAACTGCTCAAGTATCACCAAGGTTACCGGTGGCATCCAGATGTTTCGTCGGAGTGTGCTACAGTTGCCTTTAACAATTCTTGCTTTCATTTTCATTATAACCTTCAGCAATTCTTGTTTTCATTTTAACTGTATCACCAAGTATCACCAAGGTTACCAGTGGCATTCAGATATATCGTCGGAGTGTGTTACTGTTGCCTTTAACAATACTTGTTTTCATTTTCATTTTAACTGCTGAAGTATCACCAAGGTTACCAGTGGCATCCAGATGTTTCGTCGGAGTGTGTTACTGTTGCCTTTAACAATACTTGTTTTCATTTTCATTTTAACTGCTGAAGTATCACCAAGGTTACCGGTGGCATCCAGATGTTTCGTCGGAGTGTGCTACAGTTGCCTTTAACAATTCTTGCTTTCATTTTCATTATAACTGTTCAACTATCACCAAGGTTACCAGTGGCATCCAGATGTTTCGTCGGAGTGTGCTACTGTTGCCTATAACAATTCTTGTTTTCATTTTCATTATTAAGCCAAATCTCAACGTGCAATCAGACTCCATTCGTGCGAAAGTATTTTTATAATCTTCGCACCCTCTTATGTTAATTTTTTCGCGCCAAAATCGCTTTAAATGCTGTAATTTGCATGATCTCGTTTATATTTTCCTTGATAATGGAGTCATGACTACTCCGAAACGTCGGATTTTATCGTTCGTTTTTACAGTTTTACATTTTCATTATAACTGCTCAAGTATCACCAAGGTTACCAGTGGCATCCAGATGTTTCGTCGGAGTGTGCTACTGTTGCCTATAACAATTCTTGTTTTCATTTTCATTTTAACTGCTCAAGTATCACCAAGGTTACCAGTGGCATCCAGATGTTTCGTCGGAGTGTGCTACTGTTGCCTTTAACAATTCTTGTTTTCATTTTCATTTTAACTGATCAACTATCACCAAGGTTACCATTGGCATCCAGCTGTTTCGTCAGAGTGTGCTACTGTTGTCTTTAACAATTCTTGTTTTTATTTTAATTTTAACTATTGAAGTATCACCAAGGTTACTGGTGGCATGAGATGTCACGAATAGTCCACTTGTCTTGTGATTTAAAGTCAAACTAATTGAAACGGAATTTTTGTGACTGCCGATGATAGATATTAGTCAACTTACATGTACTTGGGTACTTAAAGTTCCCCAAAATTCGTGAGGTGGAACAGCTAGGCTTAAATTAGGCATTTGAGTTTGTGCCACAGGATACCCACTTCGTTTGGTGTAATAATGAATCGAAACACAAAATAATGTTGTTTGAGCTATAGTAAATGTTTGTAATGAAAAACAAAAATGTGATCAACAGATGAGAATGAAAAGGGTTAGTTTTAAAAGAAACTGTCAGGTGCTACGTCTTTTGGGGAGTGAAACACGAGAATATGGTTTGTCAACGGAATTGACCACCGTAAAGAGATTAAAAAGCTGACGTTTCTAGTGTTTGCCCTTCCACAGATCGCATCGAGGAATTGCGGGTTATGTATGGTTTGTGCACAGAATCTGGAGCTACGTGAAAAACGGAAATAAATAGAATGAAAAACGTTCATTGATACGATTTGAAAGATGAATTTTTGCTCTAGATTTTTCCCCCTTTCGGTGTTAACTTGATCCCGCGGAGGGGGGTGGGGTGGGGGTGGGGGTGTACTCCCAGAAAAATTGGGTAGGGCGTGCGGCCCCCTTCCCGAAACACGTACCTTACTTCAGAACAAAAACAGCGTTTCTCCCAACCCTATTTCAGACCTGATCAAAAATTTGATACCCTGTTTCAGACTTATTTCATGTGCGCGATAAAAGATAATTAAGGACAAAAAAGAAGGGCTTTTGCAGATGGTCTTATCGCCTACTGTCGAAGAAGTAGCTTCTTCTAAAAAAGTATGCCCAATCCAAGACGAATGGACAAACCATACCTTATTTCAGACCAAAATGTTCAAAATCGATAACCTATTTCAGACCAACACGGCTAAAAATCCATACCCTTTGGTGCCCCATATACCTGATTTAGCGCATATAAGGGAGTACCACCTCCCCCGACCTTTGTTTTCTTTTTCATTCGCTGATAATTATTAAAAGCAAATTAATGGTACCCAGCTACGCCATTCTTTTTCTTTTTTCTTTTTTTTTTTGTTTTTTGTTTTTTGTGAATGATATATGAAATAAATCATACATGAACTGCGGAAATGAAATCAAATGAAGAATGATCCTCGCAGTTGTGAACGCAAATTATGCAATTGCGAAAAGAAGCCTGAAAAAAATTCAGGAATTCAACGGGGTTTGAACCCGTGACCTCGCGATACCGGTGATGACCCCGATGAAGTCGATGACCCCGTTGAAGTCCTGAATTTTTTTCAGGCTTCTTTTCGCAATTGCATAAATTGCGTTCACAACTGCGAGGATCATTCTTCATTTGATTTTTGTTTTTTGTAGGTTATACGTAGAGCACCAATTCTTCAATCAATACAAAGACCCTAAACCTGAACTATACGGTCACTACCTTGACGACGGCATCGGTGCAGTGTTTTGAGGAACTCAATGAATTTATAACCTACGTCAATTCCTCTCATCTGGCTCTGAAATATACCTTGGAAATTATAGAAGCTTCGCTGGCTCTTCTTGATATCAAAGTTTCTATCGGTGGCAATAACTTATGTACCAGTGTGCTCTCCAAAGTCACAGATTCTCACAGTTATTTATTGTATTCATCTTCACATCCATCTCACGTCAAATAATGAAAGCCACTGCTCCCTGTTACGGTCGTAGGAAAATCCACGGAAATTTAATCAAATCAACATAGCCGGCGTTGAGTAAATTTTTCACAGACAAAGGAAAACGTGCTATAATTGTAAACGCTCACAAAATAAAAAATTAGAGTTATAACTGAACATACATTACTTGAGTGAACTCGCCTACCAGTAAGCGAACGAGTTGTAGAGGCGTAGGCGAGTTTACCGGTATTCCTAATTCGGCCGGGTTTTCTTAATAAAAAAAAAAAAAAAATTAATGCGTGATTTGGACTTCTGCATTATTGTTTGTTGTCTCGTCACTTTCTCACTCTCCCCGCCGCATAGAAAGTGATCCTAATTTTCTCACGGCTCAATCACAGTGTTTCCGGTGACAAACATTTTAGTTTTGACAGCCGCACTTGCGAATTTTCACGCCTTCTACTTTACACGGGCTGCCTCAGTGACAGATTGAAATTCAAATATGTAAGGAATGCGGGGTCCACAACCCCGCATTCCTTTGTAATACTTCCAGATAGACTCCGCTGCGTCTCGTCATGAGAGCAAAAGTTTCCGGATTCGTGACAAATCACTGACGTTTTGATACCGGATTCTTTTTGGTGTTTACACATGCACAAAACATGAATCCGGTCTAAAAAGATCCCAGTTTTGTCATGAATTCGGAAGGTTATGAATCCGGAATGCAAAGTGGAAACTTTGTATCAAAATACTTTGAATCCGAAACGCTTCGTTCGTGAAAACAGTTTATTCACAAATCCGGACATTCAACGTTCACCCGCGATCCTTTAATTCTGGCTTGTATTTAGACAAGATGGCGGATTCATAACGTTCCAGATTCGTAGCACTGATACCGGATTCGTCGATTCAGTGTGAACAGTCAAATCTGAAGAATCGTTTAAGTGTAAACATCCGCAAATCCGAATACTCCAAATTTGATGAACGCGGAAACATTAACAAATCCGGTAACATTTCCCATAGTCGTTAAACGTAGTCGTACAAGATGGAATGACGGCATCATATGATGGAAATCACGTTAAAGCCACCTTTTTGGATTTTTCGAATTTTCGAGATCTTCAGTCTAAAATATAAAAAAGTGATCAATTTAGAAGTGTAGGGAATATAAAGAAAGACGATGCTAAGTTTAGGAAAAAACCCAATAAAACAAGAACAACAAGAAAACATTTTTTTATAATTCGAAGCTCTTATGGCACTGAGCTGATAGCTTGCCTTATTATCGAATAGAAATTTTTTTGTTCCAAAAGCTTTTTTATATACACCGGAAGCGGACGCCGGGATCGATACGAAAAAAGCGTATTAAAAAGAGTACTTAGTTGAGATAAAATAAGTCAGTGATCTCCTCAGCCATAGATGATAGACTTAGCCCCAGGTATATCAGGCATGATATAATGAATGGCCATAATATTAATGCATCCCGTAGTGGAGAGATTGTGAGCGGATACACGGCGCGGTCACCATCGATTTCGTGTATTATCACTTGTTATAACACGAACGCAGGTATTGGCTTCAAGATGAAATTCATCTTGGGCATGTTAGTAAACAAAAAGGGAAAAATACGTATTTAATTTACAGAAATTTTTTTTATATCCATTTACTTGAGAGCGGTTCAAGACCTAGAGAAAACTTCGTATATTAACTGCATGTCGTTTTATTTTGTTGGATAACAAGAACTGAACGCCGCACCTCTTAAAGTCACATATTGAAATATATATTGAATTAAACGAAAAAAATGAAGTATGCTAATTTGGTTGTACTTTAAATACAGAAAGGATGATATTTAAAAGCCGTACAAATTAAGCGCAAAAATCGCTGAAAAATCTCTTAGTTGATGGAAGGTAAAGATGATAATGTACACCAAACATTCAGAAGAAAAAAAATTAAATAAAATCAAGCGAACAAAATATGCAATGGAAGAGCGAAAACAGGAAGAGGTTCGGATTTAAAAATGCATTGAACTATCCTCATTCAACAGTCACCCCAGTCAATTTGCCTTTATTTATTAATGTGTTCATCGCTACTATATCGTTAGTGGAGTTTCGAAGCGGGTACAAGCAGTTTGCTATTTCTTTAAATCCACGTCCATACCTTTCACTTAATATGATGTAAACGCAGGGATTGAGCGAAGCGTTTGAGTAGAAAATGAATTTTGTCGCTGAAAATAGCACATCCATTCCACGCGGCAGTTGCCAGTTCCATGCAAAGTAATAAACAAGTCCCAGAACGATAAGTGGAGTTGTAGAAAAAACGAAAATAAGGACTATAATTAAAATTCTTTTCGCTATCGCTGCGTCTTCTCTACGTCTTTGTTGACTCCCAGCTTGCTCTCCGCTCCCTTTAACTTTTCGCGCCTTTAGCTCTAATAATATTAAGGAATATAAGGTCACAGTTACACAAAGTATTAAAAAAATTAAAAACACGGAAAGTAAGACAAAGTAGCGTTCTTGTGCCCGGCGTTCGTCAAACTTCGGTGCCCAGCTAAACGTGCAATACCGCTGGTTATCTCGCATCTCCAGTCGCAGAGTATAGAGATACGGACCGTGCAAGCACATTGCCGAGATCCAAATAACGGGAATGAACACCTTGCAGACCTTTGCTGTTACAATTGGAGGGCGGAACGGGAAAACTACTCCTCTATATCTGTCAATGGCTATAACCACCAGAATTTGTATGGACACCGCGGTAGAAATGTCTTGAAAGAAGTAGACAAGCTTTCTCAAAATTAAACCCGTTACCCCGTCGATCATCCATCTTCTGCGACCAGTAAAGATTTCAACGAGTTCTCATGGAATAGCAAACGTAGAGATCAGAAGATCAGAGGCGGCCACGTTAGCGATCAGAATATTCGTCGTTGTCCACATCTGTTGACCCGAGCTCATGCATAATCAACCTCGTTCCCAGGGTCAAAGGGGAGACTTTGGGTACGACGTTGATGCAAGATTTGCGATCGCTTGTGATCTGCGATCGCCTGCGATCATGTGGTAGCCAGGCTTTATAGCGTGATTAAAGTTTATTAAAGCATTTTCTCAAATCCATTAATAATCCACGAAGAAGCTTCGAAAGAAATCACTATCGCGAACGAACGAGGTCTCAATAAATATGTAATCCCGGCTCCATAAGAGATGGTAAACATTTGATTTCACGTATTTAGAAACGAATGAACACACATTTGGGAATCGCGGTGTTAATTGTATATTTTCGCATACGCCGTGTGGGAGTTTTCGTGTGAATAGCCTCTAAGTTCCTAGGGGCTGATGTCACAGCATCTAATTCAAGTTTATTTGTACACTATTTAGAGAATAATACAATGAAACAGAATATGGAATATGCAAAAAAAAAAAAAAAACAGAAAATAAATATAAATCAGGATAAAACAGGCTTGTTGTTCTGCGCAAAGTAACCAAAGTAGCCAAGGCTTTCGTGTTGGTCACTGTTATGTTTAGATAAATAAGGTAGGTAGTACTAATACTTTTGATAACGTATTTGTAGTTTTGAACTTCTGTAATGGAGAACAGATATCCAATATGACGGATTGTCGTTGGGTTTGAGTTTTAGTGGCGCAAATTGCACGCTAGCCTATTAACGGCTTTATCTTTCATCAGTCGAAAAATAGGTTGTAATTTTGGAAGCATCTCCTCTCGTAGCCTACTGTAATTGCGTGCGAATTGGACCTCAAGAGGAATAGGTGGCTTGGGAGATCTAACTGAACGCCATTTCTTGCTCAGCCGTTCACTAACCAGCGAGTGAAAACCTCGACGGGAAATATCGTTAGTCTTTAGATAGGCTGCTAAGTGGGGTATTGGGCAATCAGGGTTAGCAGCAAGACATAAAATACTCGGGTCCAAAGGAGCTCTATCCAATCGTTAAAGACACATCGCACCTTGGTAATTAAAATATTTTTAATTTGTGTGACAAAGAATTAGAGGTAACCATGACTTTAAAATCAGGCCTAGAGCAGCAAGGAAAAACCATTTTGAAGTTTCATTTTTAACCGTTACGTTCATGGCTGGAACTCTTTACCTAATTCTGTTAATTGTCAGCTTCCAGTTTGATTCCTTGCTAGCAGAGGCCTCTTTTCCTTTATTCAGCGTGGGGGAGCAAAGAGACCTCTGCCATGGGTCGAAACGGTTTTTGACTAAGCCGCCGTCTGCGATCGTGGACGGAAGTTTCAAAACGCATGCCCCTTTCATTGTTTGCTGACCGCGACTTTAGCCCACTGAGTCTCGCGCATGCATTGAGAGGAATTCCGCTGTCAATTGATGAGCCAGCTTAGGAACATGGCGTCCTGTAAACAGAACTTGACTCCTGAAGAGTTACAACGTTTATTTTGTCTCGTTTTGGATAAGATTCAGATCCTCTAATTCCATAGCTGGGCTGGAGTAAAGTGGAAGTCGAAATCTTCCCCAAGCGAACGGGAGAGGAACGGTAGTTCATCTGGATCGTAAAACTCATCGTCTTCAACGCTACTGCTCAAGTTTTTGGACCCAAAAGATTGGCGCAAGGAAAGCCATGCGAAGTTGTTCAATACCAGTAACAAAATAATAATCGTGCATGGAGCTCCGCTTTTAGGCTTGGCTAAATCAATATATTATGACAGTCAGTTTTAAATTTACAACATACATGTTTCGCCAGAAACCTCTGTCTTCTCAGTGCTAATTACAAGGAGAGCTAATTAACCCAAGTAAATGAAAAGAAAAAATATAACTGAAACTGGAGCGAAAATCTTTCTAAACCAGTGAATCCTTATCTACTAATTAAACTAACACCTAAGCTAAATTAATCCTGCTTTGAACTTCAAGTCATCTCAACGCTACTTAATTCTTCTCTTTAATGACAACTTAGTTTCCCTTTTCATATTTTCCTTTGTTTTTTTTTTCAGTAATATTAGCCAATGAGAAGCATCCATTTAATTGAAATTAAAAATTAATAGATCGCGCCTTTTATATTAATCGATTTTGTAGTGGGGCTGCATAGTTATTACGCGGACTGTTACTTAATGTTTAAAATCGGGCGTGAAAAAGAAGGGGAACGTGAGAAAAAAAATATACAAAAGAAAATGTGAGAATATGTGAATGATCATCGCAGATATGGACACTACTAAAGAAGTAGTACAAGCCCTAAAGCAGTACTACAAGCCTGAATTTTTTTCCAGGCTTTGCCTGTTCCAGGCGTTCAGATAGTAAACAGAGCGCGAGATTACCAGCAGAGCGAGGCAAAACAAAGCGGCAAAATATGGAAGGCGCTTGGGACGGGCGGCAGCGCCCATCCCAAGCCCCCCTCAATTTGTTGCCGCTTTATTTTCGCCTCGCTCTGCCAGTACTCGAACGAGCTCCGTTTGCCATCTGAACGCCCGGAACTGGCTATTTCAGGTTTTATTTTCACAACTGCTTTAGTAGTGTTCATAACTGCGATGATCATTCACATATTCATTCATTAATCCGCAGTTCAAATATATGATTTTCATACATTCATTTTCATACATTCATTCGAAACTAAACTATTATGGTATACATGGGAAATCTTTCAAATGGTTTCAGTCATATTTAGAAAATCGCACACAAAAATGCTCTGTGAACGGGTCGCTATCCAATAGCTGCTCATTGACATGTGGTGTCCCTCAAGAGACCATCCTCGGTCCATTATTGTTCTTATTATATATCAACGATCTTCCAAATTGCTTATCAAATTGTAAACCGAGAATGTACGCTGACGACACGCACCTCATGTATAAGTAATAAATCTATCAACAAGTAGCGCAAAATAAGTGCGACCCCATTTCCAAAATGTTGCCAAATTTTTGCGGATTGCCAAAATTTCGCCAATCTTCAAAGAAGCCGAAGTGCTGCCTCGGAGGCTGCCAAATTTTGGCAAAGCAAACAATTTTGTTTTTTTTAACCAGTAAACTGTCATGTTTCTTAAAACATGTATGGATCCAATTACAAAGGGAACAATTACCTTTGTCGGCTAGTCCAGTTTAGCGCGCACGATGGAGGGACAAAATTATTTTTTACCCGGTCCATCTGACCTTTCTACGGTTTTTAGAATGCAAACGAGGAATATGAGCGACGTTTTTTTCCAAATGCTTATGACTCCTACCCCGGATCGGACTACCGGCAGCAATTCAGTGGAAAAGAGATGGCGCCAAGACAATCTCCTTCCCTTGCAAGCATGGAAGCAAGACAATCTCCTTCGCTTGGTTCGATTCCAAGTGCGGAAAGCAGCACAAGCGCCGAAAGCAGCAACACAAATGACAACAAAGGAAAAAAGAAAGCGAAGTACGAGACATGGTCACAAGCAGAGCAAAAAGTCAATCAGCGAAGTTTTGGTCAAAACATGTCGGTCTGATGCGACCGCCGCCAAAAATTGGAACTTGCGAAATTTCTGCCAATGTTTTCCTTGCCAAAAATTGGAAATATATGAAATATTTGAAATCGCTCTAGTGCGACCCGGCCCTTAGCAAACGTTTTCAACTGGCTACAAGCGAACAAACTCACATTGAACATGACCAAAACCGAATTCATGCTAATAGGGTCGAGGCAGAGACTGAATACTCTCACAGCTTCACGACCAACAATTAGAATGAACAATACTCAAGTGAGCCAGGTTACAGCTACAAAATCGCTTGGTGTAATAATAGACGATAAACTCGATTGGCATAGTCACGAAAAAGATCGCCTCTGGTATCGGGGCCCTAAAGAGAATTAGGCACCTGATCCGAGCATCAACCTTACATCTCATTTACCAAGCTTTAGTAAAACCTCACTTTGATTACTGTGACATTGTTTGGGGTAACTGTGGGAAAACGCTACGAGACAAACTGCAGAAATTGCAGAATAGAGCAGCCCCTGTGTTGACATTCTCTAACTATGATGCTGATGCAACTGAGCTACTCGAGTTTTTAGGGTGGAAAAATCTTGCACGCAGGCAGGAAATTCATAAAGCCACCATGATGTTTAGATGTCTGCACGGGCTAGCTCCAGAGTATCTGTATTCAAAGTTTGCGTGGCGTGACTCTGCCTATGACCTCAGGGACTCTGAAAATAAGCTCAATGTTCCATTACCGCGCACTAATTATTACCAAAAAAAAGCTTTAGCTACAATGGCGCGACATTATGGAACAGTCTACCATGCGATATAAGGAACACAGAGTCTCTTGGGGTATTTAAACGTAAGATCAATGACATTTTTTAAGTCTAACGCACGGCATTCACGGAAAACAGCTTTTAGTGTTACAATACACAGTTTGAATTTTAAATATTTTAGCACACGTGACATGTATTTTTATGGGCTGATGAATTGATCGTGTTTAAATAAAGATTGTCGTATCGTATCGTATACATAAACACGCTTTTTATGAGAAAAGCAATTTGTTTTAAATCTCAGTTTCTATTAAACAGCCGAATTAATTTTGCACGGTCATCTCTATAACGTTTGATGAACTACCATTAAAAGAACAACACCGGGCTAAATCTTTCAACCCCTGTCGATACTTTTCGCTCAGAACGATGTACACACATGGATTGAGTGATGCATTTAAATAGAGCACGAATTTCGCTGCGCTTAACAGTATGTCCATTCCACATGGCAGCTGCCAGTCCCACGCAAAGTAAAAAACAAGTGCGCATACAGTTACTGGAGTCGTACACAAAACTAAAATAAGGACTATGATTAAGATTCTTTTCATTATAGCTGCGTCCTGTTTTAGTCTTTGACGCCTCACGTCCAGTGCTCCGCTGTCTTGGACTTTTCGTTTAAGTTCGAAGACAATCAGGGTATATAAAGTGAGAATTACAGAAACGGGCAAGAAAATGACGAATATTACAAGAAGGACAAAGTAGCCCTCTTGTGTTTGTCGTTCGTCAAACTTCGGTGCCCAGCTAAACTTGCAATACTGCTTATTATCTCGCATCACCAGTCGCGCAGTATAGAAATACGGAGCGTGTAAACACATCGCTACGATCCATATGATGGGAATTAACACCTTACAAACTCTTGCTGTTATAAGCGGAGGGCGAAACGGGAAAACTATTCCTCGATATCTGTCAATGGCTATGACCATCAGGCTTTCGATAGACACCGCAGTAGAAATGTCTTGAAAGAAGTAGACAAACTTACACAAAATCAAACCCGTTGTTCCGTCGATCAGCCATCTTTCGCGACCAGCAAAGATTTCGACGAGTTCTCGCGGAATAGCAAACGTGGAGATCAGAAGATCAGAGGCGGCCACGTTAGCGATTAGAATATTCGTCGGTGTCCACATTGGTTTGTTCCTCGCCACAACGGCAATCACAGCTAAGTTTCCAAACAGCGAAACCAGCATAATAAGGATGTATGCAAATGTTTTGATGTATTTTCCAGACAATAAACTTCCATCGAACACTGTGCAGTTCTCGGAGGAAGTCGAATTGAGGCGCAGAGAATGGTTTGAGGTGCAGTTTGGCAGACACATATTACGCAATGTTGTTAAGCGATTGGCAAAGCTAACGAAACATTTTGCATTTATATCAGTCTGGTCAGTCTTCATAATAGGCGCACCTGTCTCTTCACCCACTCATAAGTGATGTGTATTACTTGCAGGGTTAAAAACGTCCGCCGCACCACTTTTATTGTCCGACACTTCACGCTTGTCACGAATCAACGGAACATGGTAAAATTTGGAGGCTACAGATTGGTTGTGTAGCTCAATCGAGACGAACTACTGGCGCAAAGAATCGTTATAACGTGAGATCTTGAAACTGAACACGATACGTATACCAGAAGGGACAGCGTGCTTATTCAAATTCTCTTCTCGTTGATAAACGTCAAGAATATATGATTATGAAGCTCTTTTATATATCAATAGTAGTAGTTTGATTTTTTTTTTATATTTAAGGCCTGAACTTTTTGTTTCCGGCATTGTTATTCAGCTCTGTAAGTGGTATTTCGCTCAGCCATCTGTTATTATGGAAATCAATATAGATCCATATTAAGGAACATTATAGCAGACACAGAATTTAAGACTATTCTACATTGAATCGGTCCCTGCTTTTATATTATAAGACAGTGCGTCTAGACAAGATGTCTTGGGTGTTCACTTGCGTGATTCTGGTGTTGTTTATGTCTTCATATCACGTTTGTACAAGGCAGTTGATAAAATCACTTTTTTGTTAAGTAAACATCTCCGGGGGTGGGTATTTTAAAGTGCACATGACACATAATTTTTCATTAGCTTGTTCGAAAGAGCTTTCAAAATGATGAAGAACGGTGTTTTTGTGATAGCACTCTTGGTTGCCGAGTTATTCAAGATTTTGTTTTATGCAAATTAGAGGACTTGGGACGTCACAAGGTGGACACAAAGTGAAGTAAAATCATAAAATACAGAATATCTGTGCAAATACTAAGTCTACAGGGTTGACATTTTGCAGGGTTGATGTGTTGCCAGAACTACACATTGTTATAGTGGTTATGATGTCACCATAGCAATATACTCGTTACCAGACCTCTACCTTCCCAAATGAAAAACACCGCCGTACCATAGATAACCCTAACACCAAATCTAAACCTACCACAGTCGCGGAACATTTTTTCTCCTCTCCTAACCACACTGCTGCAGGATTATTGTCCACGGTTGCTTGCTTGAACATTTGATACTTATTTATTGCTCCAGAGTCTAACAGACTTTCTTATACTTATGCCGTGTAATGTCCATATTCGCTCGCACCCACTGAATGAACATCAAGAAATGGTTGTATTTGCCACCATACCCCACAGTATCATTCAATTTCCTTAGGGATGAAAAACTGCCCTGATGTCAGCTGTGATGTTTATATATTTCATTCGATACAAAATTAAAAAGAAAAGAAAATAAGGAAACGGTTAGCTTTCGAGAAGGAAGGAAGAAGAGAAAGATGCAGATACAATACTGTAGTAAATAAACCATTATTAATTAATGAAGGGCAACCCACGTTTTCGTGGCGTGTGTACAAGGTATGTATAACCAACGTTTTGCCACCCTTTGAGTGATACCCCCAGAAAAAAGTAAAAGAAAGAAAAGCGATGTGTGTAAACTAGGAATATTGCTTTACAATTGATGAATTACCGTAAAAGCTCTATTAACTCTTTGTCTTTCGGCTTACCAAATATCGGCCATATGCAAACGATGGCTTTGAAAACCTGCAACTTTCCCAAATGCTGGACTATGATTGAAATGAACCACTGTCTTTGTCAAAAGGTCACTTTTGTAGACTTTATCACACTGGAAAATGACCGAAACTCCCAATTTTCATTTAATATAACTGTTTATTCTCCTGCAAAATCAAAATCGCCATCGGACAACAGAAAACTTCACGCAACTTTATCTTGAACGCTATTTGATTTCAGTTGTTCTAACTGTTGTGTCATGTTCGCGTTTTGACCCAAGGGAATTCTGGGACTTTCTTGGATAATGGGCGCATGAGAGTTCACCAATTTCCATTTAAGATACTTTTTAGAACCGTGTCGAGCCACCCGGTCCTGCTGACAAAATATTGCACCTATTGCATTATTTACAAGTCAAAACTCGCCAAATTGCCATGCCAGGTCCCGGAATCCACTCACAAAAGTGCTAAGGGACACAACTTCACTCCGTGAATTGCCATTACTCGCTCGAATGCTTTGAGCGGCCCACTTCGTGTGAGATTGCTTCTCACCTCTGTTTTCTTTCGAAGGATTGCCTCTAACCATCAACTCAGCTTTATGATGCCAGGCAGGGGGCTTCTGAGGTGGAAAATGGCTCCAAAAACACACTTATAAATCAAATACGTAACGAATTGTAGCTGCGGTGACCGTTTAGAAATAAACAACAGCTAGCGTGACAGCGTGACAACAAAAAAAGAACCTTCGGTGTTGTGGACAAGCGAAATCTCCGTGGTAACCCCTTATTGCAAAAAAGGCAAAATCGCCGAAGACAAAGGGTTAAGCCCCCCGTCTCTATTAACCCCCCTCTCTAACAAGCGCCCCGTTTGGAAGTCGGGTTTTGTAATAAGTCTCTAATAAGGCCCCCTTTTTGCGACATGAGATTTTGTAATTAGTCCCTCCTATTTCCTCTTACAGAATCCACTGGTTCGTTTTTGAACAAATGTACACTCAAACACATTTACTGCTCTTTATTAAATAATAAAGTTTCACTGCTGTCAATTGTTTGAGTTTTGTACAAAAACTATTTTAGGACGAGAACGGGTGTCTAAGATTTAAAATTAGCCCCCCTCTCTATTAAGTGGTATATGGTGAAGTATATCAGTCAATGAATCTACGTTACACTGAATCTAAGTTGGATGTGTAAACTCACTGACCAACCTATTCGACAAAACAAAATTCGTGCACCAGTGCTTTATTTCTAGTGCGTTGGTTTGTAATTTCGCCGTCCATTTCTGCGGCTGTTCCCAAGCAGTTTATCGAAAATTAGAACTCCCTCGTGTAGCCAATCTGATTACAATTTTACCGATATGAATGGAAGGTTATTAGGTTATACGAGAGAGCTGAAGGCAGTGAAATTCTCGTCTGTGAGAATAGGCATGCCAAAACAAAGGCACCTGTCTCTCCATCCACTCATAAGTGATGTGTATTACTTGCAGGATTAAAAACTTCCGCCGCACCATCTTTTATTGTCCGACACTTCACGGTTGTCACGAATCAACGGAACATGGTAAAATTTCGAGGCTACAGATTGGTTGTGTAGCTCAATCGAGACGAACTACTGGCGCAAAGAATCGTTATAACGTGAGATCTTGAAACTTAACACGATACGTATACCACAAGGGACAGCGTGCTTATTCAAATTCTCTTCTTGTTGATAAACGTCAAAAAGATATGATTATGAAGCTCTTTTATATATCAATAGTAGTTGTTTGATTTTTTTTTTATATTTAAGGCCTGAACTTTTTGTTTCCGGCATTGTTATTCAGCTCTGTAGGTGGTATTTCGCTCAGCCATCTGTTATCATGGAAATCAATATAGATCCATATTAAGGAATATTATAGCAGACACAGAATTTAAGACTATTCTACATTGAATCGGTCCCTGCTTTTATATTATATATATATATATATATATATATATATATATATATATATATATATATATATATATAAAGAAACTGTAAACTTCTGTGTCGAATGAAGATACTAAAAACAATGAAAAACAAAAGACTTTGGTTTTTCATTGTTTCTATATATGCAATATGTGGGATCTACTATTAACAAATTTAGGACTAGATTTAATAACCACAAGTCTAGGATTAATGCGCACAGAGGACTATCCTCTGAGAATAAACTTAAAGACGATGTTATATACAGCCATTTCAATCAGGCAGACCATCATGGTTTGAGTGATGTTAGAATACAGTTAATAGACAAGTGTACAAGTGAGGAATATCTTAGGGATAGGGAGGCCCAGTGGGCATACCGTCTTCGATGTATTTATCCACTGGGTCTTAATAGTGATGATTTTTTCTGTAGTAGGAATCCTCGAAGGGATTTATTTTAATATCGCTCTCATTGCTTCACTTATATGTAACGCGCGCGCTTTACAGCGCGCGAGCAGCTTTAAGTCTCGTATTAGCGTCTCACATCAGCTAGCGTATATCTTATAACGGTTTTAACCGCTTTCACATCAGTTGCCCTGATGAAGTCTTTTAATAAAGACGAAATATTGGCAAAGTCGTATTTTCCAGTTCTTGGCTATTATTTTAATTCGTCTGGAGACACAAACACGACAGTGGATGTTTTTGACATTATTATATGTAATAGTGTATGTTTCTTCATGAAGATTAACTGTTTGTGACTGATGCTTGTGAGGAAATGTCAGTTTCTATAAAACAGCCGAATTAATTTTGCACGGTCATCTCTATAACGTTTGATGAACTACCATTAAAAGAACAACACCGGGCTAAATCTTTCAACCCCTGTCGATACTTTTCGCTCAGAACGATGTACACACATGGATTGAGTGATGCATTTAAATAGAGCACAAATTTCGCTGCGCTTAACAATATGTCCATTCCACATGGCAGCTGCCAGTCCCACGCAAAGTAAAAAACAAGTGCGGATACATTTACTGGAGTCGTACACAAAACTAAAATAAGGACTATGATTAAGATTCTTTTCATTATAGCTGCGTCCTGTTTTAGTCTTTGACGCCTCACGTACAGTGCTCCGCTGTCTTGGACTTTTCGTTTGAGTTCGAAGACAATCAGGGTATATAAAGTGAGAATTACAGAAACGGGCAAGAAAACGACGAATATTACAACAAGGGCAAAGTAGCCCTCTTGTGTTTGTCGTTCGTCAAAACATCGGTGCTCAGTTAAACTTGCAATACTGCTTATTATCTCGCATCACCAGTCGCGAAGTATAGTTATACGGAGCGTGTAAACACATCGCTACGATCCATATGATGGGAATTAACACCTTACAAACTCTTGCATGTTCCGCAACGTTTTGTTCTGTCTGGTAACAACTTACAATCCGAACAATCCGCA
>JAEMWC010001121.1:142500-212500 GCA_016490735.1 Pachyseris speciosa | reverse complement strand
TAATAAACAAGTGTACAAGTGAGGAATATCTTAGGGATAGGGAGGCCCAGTGGGCATACCGTCTACGATGTATTTATCCACTGGGTCTTAATAGTGATGATTTTTTCTGTAGTAGGAATCCTCGAAGGGATTTATTTTAATATCGCTCTCATTGCTTCACTTATATGTAACGCGCGCGCTTTACAGCGCGCGAGCAGCTTTAAGTCTCGTATTAGCGTCTCACATCAGCTAACGTATATCTTATAACGGTTTTAACCGCTTTCACATCAGTTGCCCTGATGAAGTCTTTTAATAAAGACGAAATATTGGCAAAGTCGTATTTTCCAGTTCTTGGCTATTATTTTAATTCGTCTGGAGACACAAACACGACAGTGGATGTTTTTGACATTATTATATGTAATAGTGTATGTTTCTTCATGAAAATTAACTGTTTGTGACTGATGCTTGTGAGGAAATGTCAGTTTCTATTAAACAGCCGAATTAATTTTGCACGGTCATCTCTATAACGTTTGATGAACTACCATTAAAAGAACAACACCGGGCTAAATCTTTCAACCCCTGTCGATACTTTTCGCTCAGAACGATGTACACACATGGATTGAGTGATGCATTTAAATAGAGCACGAATTTCGCTGCGCTAAACAATATGTCCATTCCACATGGCAGCTGCCAGTCCCACGCAAAGTAAAAAACATGTGCGGATACAGTTATTGGAGTCGTACATAAAACTAAAATAAGGACTATGATTAAGATTCTTTTCATTATAGCTGCGTCCTTTTTTAGTCTTTGACGCCTCACGTCCAGTGCTCCGCTGTCTTGGACTTTTCGTTTGAGTTCGAAGACAATCAGGGTATATAAAGTGAGAATTACAGAAACGGGCAAGAAAACGACGAATATTACAACAAGGGCAAAGTAGCCCTCTTGTGTTTGTCGTTCGTCAAACTTCGGTGCCCAGCTAAACTTGCAATACTGCTTATTATCTCGCATCACCAGTCGCGCAGTATAGAAATACGGAGCGTGTAAACACATCGCTACGATCCATATGATGGGAATTAACACCTTACAAACTCTTGCTGTTATAAGCGGAGGGCGAAACGGAAAAACTATTCCTCGATATCTGTCAATGGCTATGACCATCAGGCTTTCGATAGACACCGCAGTAGAAATGTCTTGAAAAAAGAAGACAAACTTACACAAAATCAAACCCGTTATTCCGTCGATCAGCCATCTTTTGCAACCAGCAAAGATTTCAACGAGTTCTCGCGGAATAGCAAACGTGGAGATCAGAAGATCAGAAGCGGCCACGTTAGCGATTAGAATATTCGTCGGTGTCCACATTCGTTTGTTCCTCGCCACAACGACAATCACAGCTAAGTTTCTAAACAGCGAAACCAGCATAATAAGGATGTATGCAAATGTTTTGATGTATTTTCCAGACAATGAACTTCCATCGAACACTGTGCAGTTCTCGGAGGAAGTCGAATTGAGGCGCAGAGAATGGTTTGAGGTGCAGTTTGGCAAACACATAGTACAGAATTAACTGTTTGTGACTGATGCTTGTGAAGAGTTGATAAAATCACTCTTTTGTTAAGTAAACATCTCCGGGGGTGGGTATTTTAAAGTGCACATGACACAAAATTTTTCATTAGCTTGTTCGAAAGAGCTTTCAAAATGATGAAGAACGGTGTTTTTGTGATAGCACTCTTGGTTGCCGAGTTATTCAAGATTTTGTTTTATGCAAATTAGAGGACTTGTGACGTCACAAGGTGGACACAAAGTGAAGTAAAATCATAAAATACGGAATATCTGTGCAAATACTAAGTCTACAAGGTTGACATTTTGCGAGATTTATGTGTTGCTAGAGCTACACATTATTATAGTGGTTTTGATGTCACCATAGCAACATACTCGTTACCAGACCTCTACCTTCCCAAATGAAAAACACCGCCGTACCATAGATAACCCTAACACCAAATCTAAACCTACCACAGTCGCGGAACATTTTTTCTCCTCTCCTAACCACACTGCTGCAGGATTATTGTCCACGGTTGCTTGCTTGAACATTTGATACTTATTTATTGCTTGAGAGTCTAACAGACTTTCTTATACTTATGCCGTGTAATTTCCATATTCGCTCGCACCCACTGAATGGACATCAAGAAATGGTTGTATTTGCCACCATACCCCACAGCATCATTCAATTTCCTTAGGGATGGAAAACTGCCCTGATGTCAGCTGTGATGTTTATATATTTCATTCGGTACAAAATTAAAAAGAAAAGAAAATAAGGAAACCTTTAGCTTTCGAGAAGGAAGGAAGAAGAGAAAGATGCAGATACAATACTGTAGTAAATAAACCATTATTAATTAATGAAGGGCAACCCACGTTTTCGTGGCGTGTGTACAAGGTATGTATAACCAACGTTTTGCCACCCTTTGAGTGATACCCCCCAAAAAAAAGTAAAAGAAAGAAAAGTCATGTGTGTAAACTAGGAATATTGCTTTACAAATGGTGAATTACCGTAAAAGCTCTATTAACTCTTTGTCTTTCGGCTTACCAAATATCGGCCATATGCAAACGATGGCTTTGAAAACCTGCAACTTTCCCAAATCCTGGACTATGATTGAAATGAACCACTGTCTTTGTCAAAAGGTCACTTTTGTAGACTTTATCACACTGGAAAATGACCGAAACTCCCAATTTTCATTTAATATAACTGTTTATTCTCCTGCAAAACCAAAATCGCCCTCGGACAACAGAAAACTTCACGCAACTTTATCTTGAAGTTTTTAAAACAAAAATTCCTATTGAGGTAAAAAGTTTACATTGACAGCAAACGTCGACTCCACTTCTTGCAATCTCTTCCACATTTACCTGCTCACTTCTTTAGCGCGACCCCGATAACGCTATTTGATTTCAGTTGCTCTAACTGTTGTGTCATGTTCGCGTTTTGACCCAAAGAAATTCTGGAACTTTCTTGGATAATGGGCGCATGAGAGTTCACCAATTTCCATTTGAGATACTTTTTAGAACCGTGTCGAGCCACCCGGTCCTGCTGACAAAATATTGCACCTATTGCATTATTTACAAGTCAAAACTCGCCAAATTGCTATGCCAGGTCCCGGAATCCACTCACAAAAGGGCTCAGGGACACAACTTCACTCCGTGAATTGCTATTACTCGCTCGAATGCTTTGAGCGGCCCACTTCGTGTGAAATTGCTTCTCACCTCTGTTTTCTTTCGAAGGATTGCATCTAACCATCAACTCAGCTTTATGATGCCAGGCAGGGGGCTTCTGAGGTGGAAAATGGCTCCAAAAACACACTTATAAATCAAATACGTAACGAATTGTAGCTGCAGTGATCGTTTAGAAATAAACAACAGCTAGCGTGACAGCGTGACAACAAAAAAAGAACCTTCGGTATTGTGGACCAGCGAAGTCTCCGTGGTAACCCCTTATTGCAAAAAAGGCCAAATCGCCGAAGACAAAGGGTTAAGCCCCCCGTCTCTATTAACCCCCCTCTCTAACAAGCGCCCCGTTTGGAAGTCGGTTTTTGTAATACGTCTCTAATAAGCCCCCCTTTTTGCGACATGAGATTTTGTAATTAGTGCCTCCTATTTCCTCTTACAGAATCCACTTGTTGGTTCGTTTTTGAACAAATGTACACTCAAACACATTTACTGCTCTTTATTAAATAATAAAGTTTCACTGCTGTCAATTGTTTGAGTTTTGTACAAAAACTATTTTAGGACGAAAACGGGTGTCTAAGATTTAAAATTAGCCCCCCTCTCTATTACGTGGTATATGGTGAAGTATATCAGTCAATGAATCTACGTTACACTGAATCTAAGTTGGATGAGTAAACTCACTGACCAACCTATTCGACAAAACAAAATTCGTGCACCAGTGCTTTATTTCTAGTGCTTTGGTTTGTAATTTCGCCGTCCATTTCTGCGGCTGTTCCCAAGCAGTTTATCGAAAATTAGAACTCCCTCGTGTAGCCAATCTGATTACAATTTTACCGATATGAATGGAAGGTTATTAGGTTATACGGGAGAGCTGAAGGCAGTGAAATTCTCGTCTGTGAGAATAGGCATGCCAAAACAAAGTTTTACTGGGGAAATCAATGTTCCATTTGCTCTTGAAGTCAGTCAGGTTCAAGAGATAGTTCTGGTTGAAATTACCAGCTCGCCCTGAATCCACTGAGAATCACAGATAATGGGTATTTTTGTATCAGTTAAATATTTACATTGGCTGTACTATTCAACTGACTGCATACATTTCAGGGTAGGCTAGTAGATTTCTCACGGCAATCAAGCCCCCTCCCCACATCCTCGAATATGGCCGAACAAAGTCCTCTTAAAGGACGTTTAGTACGTATTCGCATCATTACTAAATCTACAAATTTTCAGATCCATATCGTTTCGCCAGGGGCACCCAACGAGCCAAATCAAGCAAAAGTTGTAGAAAGGCGTTTTTAAATACCTTATGGTGTTTGAAGTATGTTTGAAGTGATGTTTTCATAAGCTAAAAGACGTTCATCTGTTCAGATTCAATAGCTGAAATTTTAATTGCCCGAAAATGTTAGGGAACAAAATCTTGCTTTGAGAAAATGCAAGCTGATATGAACTTTCCACGAACTTTCTAGGGAACTATTTTCTATCCGAAAATGGTAGCTGACGTTTTTCGCTGTTAAAAACGGCAATTACGACCTTTACGAAAACCTCAGGAGCTATGATTTTCCAATTGCGAATCTTTTAGGCTACGTTTTACAGGGGCACCCAACGAGCTAGATCAACTAAAAGCTGTAGAAAGGCATTTTTAAGTGCCTTATGGTGTTTGAAGTCTGTTTAAAGCGATGTTTTCATAAGCTAGAAAAAGTTCATCTTTTCGGATTCCCTAGCTGAAATTTCAATTGCCCGAAAATGTTAGGGAACAAAATCTTCCTATGAGAAAATGCAAGCTGAAATGAACTTTCCACGAACTTCCTAGAGAACTATTTTCTTTCCGAAAATGCTAGCTGACGTTTTTGATTGCCAAAAACAGCCCTCATGACCTTTCCGAAAACCTCAGGGGCTAATATTTCCCAATTTCGAATCTTTTAGGCCACGTTTTAGTTACGAAAATCCGAGTGCACTCTTTAATAGACACCGAAAGCGCAAGGCGAACTACCCTCCACCGAACAGATGTCGACCGAAACTTGTCGTTGGGTGGCCCTGGTTTTAGTTACGAAAATATATCCGAGTGCACTCTTTAATCGACGCCGAAAGCCCAAGGCGAACTACTTTCTATCGGACATATATCTACCGAAACTTGTCGTTGGGTGCTCCTGACAAGTCTCACTTTGTTTTCCTTGAAGAGGTAATGTAATTCAGTCCACGTCGCAAAATTGGTTCGCCTTGACCGCTCTCAAAAAAAAATTGAATCCCTCTTGTACGTTAGGCCTAATTAATTTACACATCATCGTGAGATGTAGTTCAATTTTAAGTTTGCTGTATTTACACTAAAGAGCGATGCACCTCTTCTGAACAACCAATCGGCGCTTATTGATCCGGACAATAATGTACTGGAGTGCCGCTTTATCGATGTGTTGTTTTAAAACTCTTCGAATTTGAAATTTTTTCATTTTTGGTTATTTTTATTGATTTGGATCTTAAAGATGTCATCGATATAGACCTTTGAAACTAACTTCTGTTATGATGTTGTTGTGTTGTTGTTATCGTTTTGAACGAAAGAAAATGGAAAGAAAAATTACACATTACTCTGTTTTATTCGCAACTCACTGGCAACCGCCCAATACGTGGCGCCCTCTAATAAGCGCTGGATCGGCGAGTCGATCAATTTAATAAGCGCCGTGGTGCTCTTTCGAATAAATAAGCTGTTTAAGCTCTTAACTTAAAATGGCAGTGTTCGGTCTGAGTGCTACGCTCACAGCGATTTTTTCCAGCCATTTTGGCGACTAGAATTTCAATCAACAAGACTCAAATATGAAATACGCACCGTCAACCTTAAAGTTCCCGGTTTAGTCTTTTGTTTCTCGCGCAAATTGATGTAAGTTAGTCTCGCCTTTCAGCGTTGCTCAGCACTAATGTCGAAGTGTTGCAAAACATGCAAGAAAAGACCTTAACAGTTGTACATGTCGTACGTGATGAAATGAAGGTTTCATTTGTAGCAAACGTTTTGTATTTTAACTGGTAATTTTTTACTTCAGGTTGTTTCCACTTGCATTTTGTTTTGTGTACTTGATAAGGCCATGGCTAGAATTTGCGCCATGGAAATGCTTTAAATTTCATATTGTGGACTCATGGTTACGACAAAGTCGTAACGTCTTCATGTCTCCAGGTAAGCTTTTACCGCTCATTTTAGTAGCCCTCTGGCATAATTCGGGTAAAACGAGCACTTTTTAAAGTATGTGATGGAACATAGCAGTTGTTAGTGCAATTCAGGCTTTAACTAGGCTGTCCATAGTCCCCAATTATTTTCTGTGGGACTCTCTCTTTCGATCGAACTGCCGCCATTTTGGTTGTAACGGCGAGCGAAACCTGGGTAGAGTAACTCAATCAGGGTGCATTTGCGTACGAGTCTCCACAATCCGATGGAAAAACAGGGGACTGTGAAAAGACTAAGATTCGAACCCATGGCCTCCGTGATACTGATGCAGTGCTCTAAAACCTGAGCTAATAAGTCAACTTGGAGCCGGTCATTTTGTTGGTTCGTTAGTAAAAGCCGTTCAACAAAAAAATGTACAGAAGGAGCTTTAAATAATAAAATAATAACTTAATTTCTATAGCGGTATATACAAAAAGCTCTGTATCGCTTAACAATCAAATATTAAAAACTATACAGAAGAAAAGATTAACCTAAATGCATAGAAAGATAAATACACAAGGAATTAATTATAAGTAGCTCTAGAAAGATGCGTCTTTAGTGTGTTCTTAAATACAGAAACCGACAGACTAAGCTTAATGTCCATGGGTAAGGCATTCCATAGCCTAGGGGCTGCGACCTAAAAGGCCCTGTCTCCATAAGTTTTAAGGCGAGTCGGTTGTCGGTTGACCTTAGATTCCTTGATGGTTCATAACGCACAAGTAAGTTACTGATATACACAGGAACTAAGTTATTTAGTGCTTTATAAGCAAGTAACAGATCCTTAAATATAACCCTCTGTTCAACAGGCAACCAATGTAATTTCTGGAGGATGGACCATGTTCTAAACGAGTAAGGGGCTGGGAACGAATCCAAACTTTCATTGAAAATCAATGAAATTAAACTAAACCGATTCTCACATGAAAGGGTATCTCAAAATAAGCGGTTTCAGCAAGTTTGAGTATGTTTGGTTTAAAAGCCGCCAGATAACCTGCATTTAAAACTTAAACAAAATCCTATACAAATGTCTCTATTTCGGAAAGTGTCCCTCCAGACCATACAAAGTCTCTATTTTTCACAATTTTCAAACGCATTTTTCTTTCAGCTCCAATTTAACTGAACAGTGTCAAAGTTGGTTAGGTGACCATTTTTGAGATGCTCTTTCATGCAGTGGAAACATTGTTTTCCAATCGATAAATTTTATATCTTCGTTCCCAGGCCCTTACTCGTTTAGAAAATGGCCCATATGAGTGGTACGCGCAGCCCTAGGTAACTGAGCAACAAGGCGCGCAGCACAATTTTGAATACGTTGAAATTTTTGACATAAGTACTTTGGGGAACCTACAAGCAGCGAGATACAATTGTCCAAACGACAGATCACAAACGAGTGAATAAAGATCTTTGTGTTCTCCACCCTCAAATACTCGCGAATCTTAGCAATATTTATAAGCTGAAAAAGGGCAGATTTGCAACCAGAGTTTACATGTTTCTCTAGAGATAAAGTTTGATCAAAGACTACTCCTACGTCCCTGGCTGTCTAACGATGTTCGGGCGAGGTACCTAGAGCTAATACAAGGAATTCAGTCTTGTCTTATTTAGCTTAAGTTTGTTGCAGGTCATCCAGTTGCGATTTCGCTCACACAAAATTCAAGAACGCGAAAGGCGGAAAGGTTAATTGGAAATTGTAGCGTCATTCCTGTGTCAAATGACATCATCACTGATAGTCTCCGCTCTCGGAGCCTTAGTCCTCTAGGAGTTCTTGGGAAGTAACGGAATCGATAGTTCATAGTTATGAATCCAGGCCATCCATAACTATTAGTGGCTTAAGCCCACTGCATTAGGGAATTATATAATAAACCAGACCAGATGTTTCTTGGTTCGTTGTCCGACAGCCCACGACAATAGCACTGAGTGTAATAGAGCGGCCATTTCAGAAGCATCTCAGAAATAACAAAACTATCAAGAAATCACAGTTAAACGTTCCGCTTGACGTTTTTTGTGCATTACGTAGCGCGGTAGAAACTCGCAAATCGTTAAAGTTCGGCATGGCTAGATATCTCGGACATCAGTGGGAGGTGCTAAGATTGGAATGTAAATTGACCTGCCACTCACAGAAGTTAAATTCTTGCACGCCATTGGCTGGGAGGAACACGCAATAAAGCGTGACATCTGAGCAACATGGCGTCAACTTGAGCAATGCATGTACATTTACATGTACGCACTAGTGGGAAGGGATCGATCGGGTTTTTCGCCGATTTAAATAGTATTTCTGATTTTTATAGTATTTTTGTTCAGTCCTGATCCTTTGCTTTGATTTTTGCGCCGCTCTTTCGCGCTATCGGGAGACGAAAAACCCGGTCTCAGCTCCCCTATTTATTTAATTTTTTAGGGTGAATAGATTTGAAAAGAGACTGGAAGCTAGAAAGCTAGGCTACACAGGGAGACTCAACATGGCTGATCGAGGAAATACGAAAGAAGTGAACTGCTTTGGGTGTCCTCGATAGTGGGCTGCCTGTTGCGTCAATTGATCGCTGTCTTATGTTTGTTTTCTTAGACTACGTTTACACTAGAGCAAAAGTTTCCGGATTCGTGACAAATCAGGGACGTTTTCATACCGGATTCTTTTTGGTGTTTACACGTGCACAAAACATGAATCTGGTATAAAAAGATCCCAGTTTTGTCATGAATCCGGACCGTTATGAATCCGGAATCCAAAGTGGAAACTTTGTATCAAAATACTTTGAATCCGAAACGCTTCGTTCGTGTAAACGGTTTATCCACGAATCCGGACGTTCAACGTTCGCCCGCGATCCTTTAATTCTGACTTGTATTTACACAAGATGGCGGATTCATAACGTTCCAGATTCCTAGCACTGATACCGGATTCGTCGATTCAGTGTGAACAGTCAAATCTGAAGAATCGTTTAAGTGTAAACATCCGCAAATCCGAATACTCCAAATTTGATGAACGCGGAAACATTAACAAATCCGGAAACATTTCCCATAGTCTTTAAACGTAGTCGTACAAGATGGAATGACGGCATTATATGATGGAAATCACGTTAAAGCCACCTTCTTGGATTTTTCGATTTTTCGAGATCTTCAGTCTAAAATATAAAAAAGTGATAAATTTAGAAGTGTAGGGAATGCTAAGTTTAGAAAAAAAAACCCCAATAAAACAAGAACAACAACAAAACATTTTTTTATAATTCGAAGCTCTTATGGCACTGAGCTGATACCTTGCCTTTTTATCGAATAGATATTTTTTGTTCGAAAAGCTTTTTTACATCCAGTAAGCGGACGGGGATCGATACAATGAAAGCGTATTAAAAAAAGTACTTAGTTGAGATAAAATAATCCAGTGATCTCCTCAGCCATAGATGACCATAGATACTCGGCATAGAGACTTAGCCCCAGGTATATCGGGCATGATATAATGAATGGCCATAATATTAGTGCATCCCGTAGTGGAGAGATTGTGGGCGGATACACGGCTCGGCCACCATCGATTTCGTGTATTATCACTTGTTAGAACAGGAACGCAGGTATTGGCTTCAAGATGAAATTCATCTTGGGCATGTTGGTAAACAAAAAGGGAAAAATACGTATTTAATTTATATTAACTGCATGTCGTATTATTTTGTTGGATAACAAGAACTGAACGCCGCATCTCTTAAAGTCACATATTGAAATATATATTAATAACTTAAACGAAAAAAAAAATGAAGCATGCTAATTTGGTTGTACTTTAAATACAGAAAGGATGATATTTAAAAACCGTACAAATTAAGCGCAAAAATCGCTGAAAAAACTCTTAGTTGATGGAAGGTAAAGATGATAATGTACACCAAACATTCGGAAGAAAAAAATTCAGTAATATCAAGCGAACAAAATATGTAATGGAAGAGCGAAAACAGGAAGAGGTTCGGATTTAAGGTGACAGCTGCGTACAGCTTATATCGAGAAAAAATGCATTAAGCTATCCACATTCAACACTCACCCCAGTCAATTTTCCTTTATTTATTAATGTGTTTCACGTAAACACTGGAAAGTGCTCTTTCACGAATATTAGAACTCAGTTTACACTTTGAATTTCTGAGATTTTTCTATAATACGTTCATCGCTACTATATCGTTAGTGGAGTTTCGAAGCGGGTACAAGCAGTTTGCTATTTCTTTAAATCCTCGTCGATACCTTTCACTTAATATGATGTAAACGCAGGGATTGAGCGAAGCGTTTGAGTAGAAAATGAATTTTGTCGCTGAAAATAGCACATCCATTCCACGCGGAAGTTGCCAGTTCCATGCGAAGTAATAAACAAGTCCCAGAACGATAAGTGGAGTTGTACAAAAAACAAAAATAAGGACTATAATTAAAATTCTTTTCGCTATCGCTGCGTCTTCTCTACGTCTTTGTTGACTTCCAGCTTGCTCTCCGCTCCCTTTAACTTTTCGCGCCTTTAGCTCTAATAATATTAAGGAATATAAGGTCACAGAGGTAAGAAAATTAAAAACACGGAAAGGAAGACAAAGTAGCGTTCTTGTGCCCGGCGTTCGTCAAACTTCGGTGCCCAGCTAAACGTGCAATACCGCTTGTTATCTCGCATCTCCAGTCGCAGAGTATAGAGATACGGACCGTGCAAGCACATTGCCAAGATCCAAATAACAGGAATTAACACCTTGCAGACCTTTGCTGTTACAATTGGAGGGCGGAACGGGAAAACTACTCCTCTATATCTGTCAATGGCTATAATCACCAGGCTTTGTATGGACACCGCGGTAGAAATGTCTTGAAAGAAGTAGACAAACTTACACAAAATCAAACCCGTTACCCCGTCGATCAGCCATCTTCTACGACCAGTGAAGATTTCAACGAGTTTTCGTGGAATAGCAAACGTAGAGATCAGAAGATCAGAGGCGGCCACGTTAGCGATCAGAATATTCGTCGGTGTCCACATCTGTTTGTTTCTGGTAATGATGGCAATAACAGCTAAGTTGCCAACCAGCGAAACTGACAAAATAACGCAGTACGCAAATGCCTTGATAAATTTTGCGGACGTTAAACTTTCCCCGGTGGGGTCACAGCTGATGTCATTTGAAGTCGTGTTGAGGTCGCAATGGTTGCCCGTGCAGTTTAGTGAACTCATAATACCAAGTCTTCTAAAACCGTGCTGCAAGTGAAGTAATTTAAAGAGCTCTTAGAACCGGCAAGCGTTGGGCATATCTATGTATCATGAATTATTACTGAAGGTTAAGGAGCAGTTATGTAGGAGTTCAACTGCTAACGCTTTGTCGTTGATATTTCAATGATAAGCTGCAGATCGAGCTGTAACTTCGAATTCTTTTCAAGCAAATTTAAACTGTCTTATGATTAAACCAATCTCAGTGCGTGAAGGACGTAAGCATGTTTTTGAGGGTAGAGAATATGTCAGGAATGTATTTCGTGAATTAGGGCTAACACTTATATTATGAGTCCAGCACGTTCGCGAAGGCCAATATTTGTTGCAATAATTATAACATTTCCGATCGCAAAAATTGTGGGGAATAGATCGTATCTTAAATACAGTTTTTGTTTTTCGAATAGTACGAGACAAATACATCATGCTGATGCCAAACCACTAAATGGACCCGAGAGGGTGACGACAATCTTGTGACTCATGATATTGAAAGCTTGATTAAAGATTAGTTTTTTTCCGACTGTTTACAATTGTTAGTGATGACATCAGGGGATAAATCCACTTTGGTCGCTGCGCAAATAGCAAGAAATCTGTTTTATCCAATTACTTATTCTTTTCCGAAGTATTTTTCTCTCCCTCTCTCCTTTTTTTTAATTTGGTACTCTTTTTTCTTGTACTCTTTGTATATTGTATCATGCTGTAATTACACTCTTTGTTTTATGTAAGAACATATTTTCTAGGAATATCGAGGCTGAAACTTGCGAAATTTTAAGAATATTTTAAGATTAAACCCGAGGCTGGGATTTGGAAAAGAATATAATTTTGTGTGGTGCAAATTTGCAAATACAATACAATTATATGTTTTGAACTAGTCCTTATAAAATTATTCCTTTTTCTGAACGGTAAAACTAGCCAAAAAAATAAATAAAATAATAAAAAAATAACAACGAAAAGTCTTGGAGCTCGTACACAATGTAACACGATACAGAATGGAAATGTCACACGCTGCAATCTAAGAATGTACACAAGCATATTTTCAGCCTAAAATCGGCAGAAAAAACAATATTCTTATATACAAAAAGAGTGTAGTGCATAAGAAACTTGAGCTTGAAGTTCACCTTTAATATAATACCTTCTTTTAAAACACAGACAGCTTAAGATCATGATTAACATAGTACATTTCGGACCTCTCTTTGTGGCTAGGCCATCAACTGGAACCCCCGCCAATTTACTTCTTCGTTCTTCGCTCGTTGTTTCGCTCACACCAAAAATCTGAGACCCTGGAACAGGTTATTTACTCGCATCCGTCAAAGTACATGCACCACGTCTGAAGAACAAAGTTGCCGACTCAGGCTGGAGAACACATTCAATATTCTTCGTTCGAGCGTCTTGCTCAGTCAAGTAAAAGAAACAAGGGGTTACGCTTTTAGTCTTGAAATTTATTCAACCAATTTTGCGACGTGGACTGAGTTACGCTAGGGACCTTAAACACGGACACTGCCTATATAAGGAACGTTGGACTGGGCAAGCCGTCAGTCATTTCATTCTAGACGTCGACCCGCGAACATCTGGGGCGCGAAAGTCAAATTTGTTGGTACGAGAAATTCAAAATTTATTGCATTCGCACAAAATGAAAGTTAAACTTCAAGTTTTCCAACTTTAGTGACCAGAATTGAGTAACTTCGACTGAGAATCATGGACGCACTTCCCATTATATATCCTTCTTCGATATTACTGGCTTCCCTTCTTCTTGCTCACTGGGTCCGATAATATAGGTGGTTTGCAGCCAATCTCTGGAGACACAGATAACAATGGTGAAACGTGCAAATGCGGGTGGACGAACAAAAGGAGCTAATGAGAGATCTATTGTTTACGTCCTCCAACGTGGCGGCGATGGCGTAACGTGAAAACTAGCTATTGAATAAAGCCGTTCAAGCAGAAATTGCGTGTCAAAGAGGGGAGGAGCTATCCCTTTTATAGGCAGTGTCCTTGTTTAAGCAACGAGGACGGCAACGGCAACGAGAACGCCACAAAACAATAGGCTTAATGAGCAAAAACAATGGCTCTGCACGTGCGTTTTACATTTTGGTATATTTCTTTGCCGTCCTCAGCAAAACAACAACGTGAAATGACGACATTGTGTTTTCTTGAGAACGTGAGCGCTTGATGACAAATTTTTCTTTCTTTTTCCTTACTTTGACGTCGTTCTTTGCAATTTAGTTCTTGGACAGTTCGCAAGTATTTTCCAAGTGAAACAAATTGGAATAATCACGAAAGAGTTACAGAAAGGAGAACTTATATTTGAAGTGACGTTTTCGTTGCCGTTGCCGTCCTCGTTGCTCAAGGAAAACAAAGTGAGACTTGTCAGGAGCACCCAACGACAAGTTTCGTTTGATATCTGTTCGGTGGAGGGTAGTTCGCGTTAGTTTTCCTGCGTCGATATAGGTGTACACTCGGATTTTCGTAACTGAAACATGGCCTTGAAAGATTCGCAATGGGGAAATCATAGCCTCTGAGGTTTTCGTAAAGGTCATATTTGCTGTTTTTGGCAGTCAAAAACGTCAGCTAGCATTTTCGGAAAGAAAATAGTTCCCTAGAAAATGCGTGGAATATTCATTTCAGCTAGCATTTTCTCAAAGGAAGATTTTGTTCCCTAACATTTTCGGGTAACTGAAATTTCAGCTAAGGTATTCGAACAGATGAAATTCTTCTAGCTAACAAAAACATCACTCAGTAAACAGACTTCAAACACCATAAGGTACTTAAAAATGCCTTTCTACAGCTCTTAGTTGATTAGGCTCGTTGGCTGCCCCTGACTTTTGCAAAATACTCCTAAAATTTGAAAGTAAAGTAAAATGCACGGATTGTCTTCGAAAAACAAAAGTGTGGTTGGACTGTGCGGCTGAATGTCTAAGAAAGGCCAGCATGGACTGATTAGCGAGGGAAGCAATTCGGCCGGAAAAAAAAAAGAAAAACAAATGTGCTGCCAAGTCAGGTACTAGTACCAATCAAAGCTTAGAAAGTGCGTTCGATTCGTGAATGACCGCAAAAATAACAAATATTCGTAGTAGTAATAAGCATTGCACACTTCTCACATTAACTTCTTTTTAAACTGGAACAGTTAATAAATACATTTTCTAACGCAATTTCGTACTGCTTCCAGCATTAATTTTGTATGCATTTTGTGTCTCAAACTCTATTCATACTCGCCGTTTTAACCGGGTTAGTACAACAGTGATGCATGAACAACTAATTTACCGGGCTGTACGGAAATCTTTCCCTGACAAAGCTATGGTCGCCATGAATTCAAGTAATGGCAAGATAAAACACTTTGAAAGCAAAAATTGCTAATTTATTCACGGACGTTGATCGAAACCGACCACGTATCTTATTGCAACCACATAGACAAATTAGCGGCTCATGTCAACACAACTACTGACCACAACTATGAATTAACAACGAAAAAAACTTCCAGGCAACAATTTATTCAAAACTGAACAACATCTGAATTAAATATTTTGCTTGAAGGAGTACAAAACCTTTGGATTTTCACTGCGTACTTGCAAACACGAATGTTGATTTTGCACATGCTTCGGATTACTTGATGGGAAATAGTATCTCTTTGCAAACCAAAGTACCGAGACATTAGAAACAACGTGAGCTTTGAATACATCTGTCCAAGATGGCCGAACTTCTGTGCAGAGCCCATTCCTAGCCCCGATGGGCTCTCCTCATCGTTCTACGTATTGGGCAATTTTTTAAAGAAAAATAATACAAAGGGTAGGTGCTCCCCAAAATAAGCTACGTTGGTCTGTGGCATTGCAAAGGGTACCGTTTTCATGCAGTTTGGTCTGGGATATGGTACCAAAATCAAGGAAATCGTGCTCTTTCATTCAATATATGAGAGCCTGAATACTCTTCGTTAACAAAAAGAAAAATGGCTCTCTGCAAGATATCCGTGCTGGACTGCAATAGAAATTCTAGAATAGGGTTACAAAGTGCAGATGAACATGCACGGCAGTCTGGTATAGGGTAAGTCTCGGCGAGTAAACCCCACCCAAACATGCATAGAGTCGACAGAGGATACTGTACCCTTAAAAGACGACATTTGAAGAAAACGATGGGTCTACACGCATGAAATTGTGTCGCCAATTCATTGTCATGAGGAAAATGGAAATCGAAACATTGCAGTTCGATTCCCGGCTTTAAACATAAGATTGCCATTTACAACGTTTGTTTATTATTATTTTTTAATAAAGCATTCCAGTTCTGTATAGCGATATTTCTAATTCGTGTTACTTTGATTAGCTATGGTCTCAAGGCTGTGATGGAGCATAAGCTTAAATAATTTGAGGCTATAACCTAGCTCCAACCAGTAACCTAGATGATGAAGACATCAGTACCTTATGAAGGGCGCAACTGAAAAAATAGAGCGTTTTCATTCACATGACTGCCGGGCCATAATGGTTTTCTGAAACAAAACAAAGCTTTTGCATAGAAAGAGAGTTCAATTCCCAGAGGTTTCGTTTGGGACACCAACAAGGCCGCCGTTTCTTTGTTTTGGGACAGCAACATGGTCGCCGTGACGTCATGTGAAAATACTCTCTAAGAGGCTTATACTTATACTATGGCTTCCACAATGCACCACGTAGTGAAGACGGTTAAGCAAAAATATTCTCATTGACAAACACTCGGTTTTCATAGGATTAAAGAGAATTGTGCTCCAAAATAGCATTGCTTTAGGCGACGAGAATTTCCTTTATGAAAATCAACTTTCTCTTGTCGGCACCATTTTTTGTTACAAACGCAAGGCTAATGCCGCTTCACTCACGCTAACTTTATTTATAACATTAAAACTGTACTGAGCACCGCAAAACATCTAGACAAAACATAATTGACATATTTGATATTGTTCAATTCCCAGAGAAAGGGGACCCCAGGGAGGTCATTATGAATGATAAAATTCACAAATAATATCGCTAATAAATTTGCAATGCTCATGAAAAAGGAAACTCCAATATATCCAAGTTTCCTATGGAAAATAAATTAGCGAAACATTTCTTGGGAACACGTGAAATTCTTGTAACCGCTAAAAGAACACAAGAGTCATAATACCGTATTTCCTCGAATCAGTGCCCTGGCGCTTATATAAAATTTCAGCCAAAAGAGAGGCGCTTATCCGAAGGAGGGAGCTTAATGAAGGGGGGCGCTAATTAAGTTTTTCTGTCAACGAACTGTAACTTTATTTTGGCTAAGGAACATAATAGAACTCTGCAAGCAAGAGGAGATAGAAATAACTGGAAGGGACTTCACAGAAAATAGACTGTTTTGCTAAATGCACTGATGCCGATGTCAGTAGTTCATTATAAATAAAGTAACAATAGAAACAGGTTTTCGTTGTATCGTAAGAAAGTGATGGCGAGTGCTGTGGTGCTCTTATTTACTATTCTGGCGGAGGAGGTGGGCGATTATTCGGGGGAGGGCGCTTATTAGATTGTGGGCGCCTATACGAGGAAATACGGTATACTTATAGTACGGACATGGTTCTCCATTAATTTGGCTGAAACTTGGGGTGTAGGTTTGGTTTGTCTACCAAAACGATATGCTTTAATTCGAGTACTTTTCACTTAAAAAATGAAGAAATGCGGTGGTTTCCAATGCATGCCATGTCCACAAGTTAGTGCTACCATGATTCCGCTTAAACCAATACAAGACATTGGTATTAAAGTGAAGAAATGACCAAATAGCATTTGGGGCGAGTGGTAAGATCAGAGTCGATCTTTACATGGGGTATCTTCTAACGTTTTGCTCGAGCGTGCGTCTCTCATACACATCTATTGATTCAGATGGAAATACAATGAATGATTTTGTTTCTAAAAAGGCCGATGGTTTGTGTGCTAGGCTCATGGAAGACTTAACATGGATCACAGTGAACTCAGCTCCCTTGATCGGCCGCCATTGATCTACGACGTCCGGTGAGCTTTTTCTTCTGTCGTTCGCCATTTTTGAAAAAAGTTTCAGCCAAATCGGTGATGTGCAGTGTCTGTATTTAAACCTCCCCCTTCGTCTGTTTGTATGTCAGCGTTAGGACACACGATCGACCTTTACAGTAAATTGGTATGACCACGAGACAAAGCGGACAGGACAAACTACTTCAGTTTGGAAGGTACGGGATATTGTAAACAAAGAGCTTGGAATATATTTTATCAATGGTTATTCTTGGCTTGCACGTGACGTCAGAGACATTTCCATATTTGGGTATCCGCCATGCTGGGGTTCCACTGCGGGTAAAATTTACATATGTTTATTATGCTATCTCTAGATTTGTGTACTTACAATGAATTCTTCGGAAAATGAACGTGTCCCTTCGATGGAGGAGCTTTGTAGTAACATCCCAGTATTGTCAGAATATTGTACAAAACTCGACGACAGCATAAAACGAAGATATTTGAAAAAAATCGCCGATGTTGGAGTGGATCCCGTCACCATTCCTGATCAACAGTTTGATACAGAGTGCCTTCCTCCCATCGAAGCGATGGATTTGCTCAGCTACTTGGTTCTGGAGACCAGTTTCTACACCAAAGAACAGTTTAAGGCCTACAAGAGTTTAGAGGCGTACAACTTTTTGGTGTCAGGATTTGTAACAAGCATCCAAGGTTGCATTGTGTCTGAGAAGCACGTTGTCACGGGAAAAGTGAGACATTCCCAAAGAATGAATGACCCTTTGATCTCTGTTTGGGTGATAGCCGAGAAAGACGGAACCGTCAAATCAGCCCATTGCTTAGGATGTAAAGCAGGGCTATCGGAATCTTGTTCACACGTGGCAAGCGTGTTATTTTACATTGAAGCATGGACAAGAATTCGCGGTAAATTGTCCTGCACCGAAGTGAAATGCACGTGGTTATTACCCTCATTTGTAAAAGACGTGCCCTATGCTAAAATGAGAAACATAAATTTGACGTCTGCCAGAAGACTGAAAGTGGATTTAGATGAGAAAATCGACAACTTAGGCGAAGACAGAGAAGCAACACCTTTCACAGGCAGTAGAAAAGAATTAACAGTTCAAGTTCCCACTGAGGCTGATATGGACAACTTTTATAAAAGTCTCAACAAATCTAAAATTAAACCGGTGGCTTTGAGCCTCATCGAGCCCTACTCTGACCAGTTTGTGTCACAAAGCAGTAGTATCCCAATAATCCCAGATCTTTTTGACAATGAGAATTTAAACCTGTCATATACTGACTTACTAAAGAAGTGCTTTGAAGTAGAAATTTGTTTGTCAGGTGAAGAAATCTTACAAATTGAGAAAGACACACAAAGCCAGGCAAATGGGTCAGCATTTTTTCGACATAGAGCGGGTCGTATTGGTGCATCAGTGAGTGGAGCAGTCTGCCGGACAAACCCAGCTCAGCCATCGCAAACACTGATTAAATCAATCTGCTATCCAAATTTATTTAAAGTGAACACAAAAGCAGTGATGCATGGGTGCAAACATGAAGCTGATATGATTAAAGCCTATGAAGCAGAAATGACAAACAGTCATGTAGACTTAAAAGTCTCGAAGAGTGGGTTAGTTATCAACCAAGATTACCCTTGGATTCATGCTACTCCAGACTTCTTGGTGTCATGCTCATGCTGTGGACTGGGATGTGGAGAAGTAAAATGTCCCATATGTATTGACAGACGTGACTTTGACAGTTATATTTTAAAGAAGAATTCTTGCCTGGAAAAGGTAGCTGGCAAGTTTCAGCTGAAACGAAACCATGCCTACTTTTTTCAAGTGCAACAACAGCTTTTTACAGTACCAGAACTAAAGTACAATGACTTTGTTGTTTGTGCTATTGACAGTTCCCACTGTGCAACAATTGTGAAAGAAAGAATTTACCCTGACCATGGTCACTGGAAGGTTGTTTTGCCAAAACTTACCACTTTCTGGAGAACATGTATTTTGCCTGAAATTTTAGGCAGATGGTACTCAAGAAAGTGTGACATTTCTGATGAGATACCAAAAGCAGGTGTTGGAATTTGCTTTTGCAGAATGCCACCAGATGGAAACACTGTGAAATGTGGGAACCCTCACTGCCCATTTGTTGACTTTCATCCATCCTGTCTGGCAATTTCAACCCCACTTCCAAGGGTGTGGTATTGCCCACACTGTTGTAGGTTACCACAGTTTAAGCGTTCGAGAAAGGTTAAGGAAGATTCTTCAGAAATAATAGCTCAGGCTTTATCTCTAGCCAGTATTTGTATTTGCCAAGCAGTGCCACAGCAATCTGACAAATTGCTCGAGTGTCACAGTGAAGATTGTCAGAGTGGAAAATTTTTTCACCTGACATGTCTTGGTTACAAGAAAATGCCAAACAACAGCAAGACCACATGGAAATGCACCTATTGCAAAAAGAACAATGCAAAGCCATTTCATGACAGTACTGCAGTTTCAGCAGGGACATGTCAGGAAAACCCAACTTCAACTACCACTTGTTCTTCTACATCTCATGATGGGAAACCAGAGTTCTATGAACTTGACAATGCACAGGATTCTGACAGTGATGAGGAAAGTGCTGATGACATTGAGGTTACTATGGTTACAACTTGTGAATCTGAAAGATATCGTTCACTTAGAAATCTTGATGAACCAGATTATCAGCTTATTATGTCCCCCCATGGTTGGCTTGATGGTGCAATTATCCATAGTGCACAGGTACTTTTGCAGAAAATAAACCCTCTGATTGAAGGTTTTCAACGTCCTACACTAGGTTCAGTGCGGAATTTTAGTGTAGTTTCTGGTGAATTTGTGCAGTTATTGCATACAGGACAAGACCACTGGGTTTGTGTCAGCTCAATCGGATGTTCCCCCGGAACAGTCAAACTTTTTGACAGTCTTTATCATGACATAATCTCACAAGAAGTTGAAGATCAGGTCAAAGACCTATTAGCAGACAGCTTCCAGAAACTAGAGTATGCACCTTGCCAACAGCAAACAAATGGTAGTGATTGTGGGGTGTTTGCCATTGCTTTTGCAACAAGTCTTGTGTTTGGATATAATCCACAAAACCTGAATTTTGACATTGCAAAAATGCGCCCACATTTAGTGGCCTGTCTTCGAGCTGGTCTGATGATGCAATTTCCATCTTTTTAATTTTGTGTGACTTACTTACAGGAACATTGGCTTTTCCCCGATCACAAAGTTGTTGCATGAAAGTTCTAGGCAACTATCACATTGCGAGTTTTAGTTCTCAGGACAAGTAGAATAAGCTAATGATGATTATTTATTAAGTTATTTACAAAATAAACTGCTTCAACCATAATAGAATTGGCCAAGAATAAGGTTTACAGTTACTTACAAATCAAAATATTGCCCTTTCATTGCTCTGCAAATCTGAATATCCTCAACACTAGTATTATTTCTGGAAATTTTTTGTTTGGAAATGTAATGACAAGATGTAAGATAAAGAGCTACAACCATAAAATCTGAAATACTGTTTACGGTATTTTCTGGTGATCTGATTAGTCATTACATTAACTGAATTGTCAAAGGGAAAACAAAGTGTCAACTGAGATTTTGGATATGCACAGTAGCTGTGGTACAACAAATCAAACCTTTAATCGGCAGTGTGGCTGAAAGTATCAAAATGAATCATTTTGGATTTTTCATGACCTTGTTTTCTAAATAAAACAATATTACAAAGAGAAAATTGATGCTGATCACTAATGGCAACCATCGAGGGCTGTAAATCTAACCATTTCACTTCATTTCTTTTTGTACAGTCAATAATATCAACATTTGTTTTTTTTTAATAAGCAATAACTATTACAGGGGAATCTCTCATTTGCCTGTTTGTCCCTTTTTGAAATTTGCATGCTCCTGTGTCTATTACGTAAATCTGGCTATTTTGGGTTGATACAAGTTGTATTTTCAAATTAATCAACTGGTAACAAGACAAGAGGAACCTTAATTAAGAGGAACCTTCACTCCTAAACCAAATTGATGTCTCATTGTTTTATGTTATAATGGTGACTAAATCAATTTTCTTTGGAAAACAAGGCAATAACATTACAGTGTTCTGAAGAATGAAAAGGATTATCACCTATCATCACTTGTAAACTTGCCACACACCGCAGTGCCCTTTTGAATTTTATGACAACACACAGTACCACTACAAGAAATGATTATATCACAAGCAAAAATATAAGAACTCCCTGATTTCTCCAACCAGTTTAAGCTACCCCTGGAGGTTTGAAAAATTGGGATTCCACTGTGTTTTACAAGATAAATCTAATCAAATGGAACTATGGGGCCACAAAGATTGACAAGTCCAGAGCAAATTCTGATTATACGGTCAATCATAGGTACCTGGACCTCTGGATTTCCATTAGGATTACACGTTAGAAGGTCTACTGACAAGGTATTCTCCAGAATAGTGTATTTTCTGCGTAAAAGTCCTATTACTCGCTCAACGTGAATCCTGACACGTGCAATCCCCCTTGTCTTTTCCACGTCAACAGGGTCTAGTTGTTCTTTTCCTTTAGTGAATGCTGGAATTACAAGCTGTGCATGTTTTAGGGCAATACCATCGTGAATGGTGAACCCCCTGTCTGCCATAACTACATCCCCAGGAAGCAACTTGTTTAGCAAGCCACAATTTTCAGTAAGATGTTTGTCTGAGGTGCGTCCACCCCAGGCTTCTGAGACAAATGAGATGCAGCCTTGAGGGGTGATACCAATGAGGATCTTGACTGTATTGTGGTGCTTGTAAGAGCTGAATGTTTGTGCTCTAGCCAGGAGGTTTGTTGGTTTCACACAAAACACTTCAAAGCAGTCAATGATGACAGTTGTCTTGTTCCCAAAGGAAAACTTAAAACACTGAGGCATGGTCTTCCAAAGCTCCTCTCTCTCAGGCCACCTAATCAGTGGGGACAGACGCACATCCATGATAAGCAGCCAGTGTGCAAATGTCCTTGACACTGTAGACTGAGATACTCCAAATCTGTAGGCCAAGTCTTGGTGTGGAACATTCAGTCTTAATTTCATGAGAACCATGACCATCTCTTGAAATAAAGTAAGGGATTTTGTTCGTCGTTCGACAAAGGGTGACACATGATCAAAAGTAGCCTGTAGTACTTCGTATGTTGGCAAACCCGTGTAGAATGATACTTTCTCGTTATCTTCCCTGAAATAATCTTTATCAAAAGGCTTGCTCATCAGTGGCTCACTAAACAAGTAGTCAAACTCTTCTGTTTGAGTTGAGACATCCGTACGTGCACAGTCATTAACAGAAAGAGATGCGACGGACCGATATAAATAATCAAAAGCCTCTGTTTGTGTAGAGCAGGTGTGATGTGTTTCCTCTTCCTTAGGTTGCAAGTTTACGGTCTCCTCTACAACTTGCTCTGGATCCGGGGTACTTGAACTTTCAATCTCGGAAGCAAAATCGGCAAGGGGGAGTCCAGGCTCATTTAATTTCTGTTGCTTCAGTAAACGTTCTTGTTCTTGCATTTCAGCCTGCCGTTTTCGCCTTTCCTTTGACCTCTCCGCTCGAGCCTTTCGGGCTTGATTTTGATGTTGTTCTCTTTGCGTCGCCGATTTGTTATGGCCTAAATTGAGAGTAGGCACCCAGTCAATACTGTAGCGATCCCACAAAGGAGCTGCAGTTCCAGAGTGGAAATGTTGGTCACAAACTTTATCATTATTCAAAATTTTCTCTGTGAGATCATCGCGGCTTATTGCAGAGATCCACAATCGTCGCCGCTCAATGCTCAATTCTTCAATTTCTGGGCCTTGATTCGTTACAACTGCTGGAACTCGATACAATCGGATTCCCTTATCACGACCAGTCTTTCTGGAACAGCCCACAATCAGGCACATGGGCATTTTGAGGCGGCGAAATTGGAAAAAAACGCGTTAAACTTCACGTGTTGGTGACTACATCCCGTCCGCCATATTGGCATTTGGAACCCCAGCATGGCGGACGGAAATGGCAAGAATACCGGAAGTCACGTGAGTGCAAGGCAAGAATAAAGGCTCAAGCTAGCTCTGGGACAAGGTGGCGAAGCACAGAAAACGTCTTATTGTAAAAATGTATTGTAACGAGTAACGAGCTGCATTTATTCTAGGGCGAATAATAATAATAATAATAATAATAATAATAAATGTCTTTATTCCTCATAAGATAAAAACTACATATCTTATGTTACATATTTGAAATCATATTAAAATATAGTATTAGATCACATGTGAAGATCGTATTAAACACTCCACGATATCGGTAATATCGATCATACGTGTTCTCAAAACATCATTTTGAGAGAATACGACTTAGTCATAACATAGCAACAGGCGGTCTGGAAAAATGATTCAAAACCAACTTTCTCTTGTGCTGTATCATTAAAATTCCCAGAAAACACGCTTTTAATTAAGGAAAGTTTGAAAGTAGAATATTGAAACTAAGTGCCGCCAAGAAAGATCATTTAATCGAAACGAAACAGCCCTTAATGAGGTGATCATGATTGAAACACATCAAAACTGAATACAGCAAATAAATTTCCACTGCTTTACATCTGAAGAGAGCACAAACCGACGATGAAAAGAGAAATTTATTGCAGAGAACTGAAAAGCCGCTGCATGAGGACACGGTTTCTGATCGGATTCTTAGGTCTCAATTAAGCTAGTTCTCCAATTACGGTGGTCAAAAACAATCCTCAATGATGTATTTTTTGTAAATGCCTTTCAAGAAAGTCCTCACTTTTCACACAACCGCTGCTTGAGGACACGCGGTTTCCTGATCGGATTCTTGGGTCTCAATTAAGCTAATTTTCCAAGTATGGCGGACAGAAACAATTCTTCTTTACGGTGGCACATCAAGATTGTAGAACTGAGGTTTTGACGGTGATTCCGTTTTCTTGCCCCAGATGCCGGACCGCTACCGAAACCATTATATACTACATATTGGTTGCATCAGGGGCGATTAAATTTGAACCAAAACACCGAGCCCGTGATTGCCAGTTTGCTGGGACATCGATTAGATTCAACTCGACAAGATTCAATTCGACTGAGTCATAACATGGCTTCAGGCGGTCTGGAAAAATTGATTGAAAACCAATTTTCTCTTGTGCTGTATCATTAAAATTCCCAGAAAACACGCTTGCAATCAAGGAAAGTTTGAAAGTAGAATATAATCGAATAATAATCGAAACGAAGGCAATGGTGTGTCATGAAAGAGCCCCTTATGAGGTGATCATGGTTGAAACACATCAAAAATACAGCAAATAAATTTCCACTGCTTTAAATCTGAAACTAAGAGAAAAAACCGACGGTGTAAAGAGAAATTTGTTGCAGAGAACTGAAATGCCATGATTGTTCTTTAGTTTCCTCCGAGAAACCGATTGGCGACGTTTTCGCGCAGATACGGTGTACGTGAAATAATTGGGGCCACAGTTTAGGAGTAAAGGTGTCTGTAAATAACTCTCCTTCGCAGGAGTTATTGGGTCGTCACGCAACGCTCCTCCCCACTAACGGTTGCTTACTCGAGCTTTGCATTCCTTTCCCTCAAACTGACCAATAAGGAGCAGGCTTCCATTTTCTAGAAACCTGGTCCTAGTCCTCGTCTTGTTGTGTTTTTGGCGGCAAATAAAACGAGGAATATGATTGGCACAGCTGCCTAGAATTACTTGCATTTTATTGGTTCTTCGAGTGAGCAGCCGTTAGTGGGGTGGAGCGTTACGTGTGACCCTAATAAAGCTGCGAGGGAGACTATCTGTAAATAAGGAAACTGAAATTTTAGTATTCCTTCTTATTTTGTCAGTAGATTCCTATTCGGAAACAACTCGAGTAAATTACCATAAAACTTTCCAAACATTTTCGTTTTTGAGATTTCCTGCACAACGTGAAATGCCCTCATTATGTCACAGCTGGCAACGAATTTGGCCAACATTTGTTGAATTTTCAAATCGTTCGGGAAGAAAGAACGCCGCTTTTTAGCGTGAATTATCCTTTTTAAACAAGTTGTTATGAAAATATCGCTGGAAGATTGGTATTTACATTGCTGCAAAAAATGCCGGAAGTTTTAGCAGTTTCGTTAATACTTGAAAATGTGGAAGCTTTGCAGCCAAAATCGAGTCCTGCCACATCGAAATTTACACCAAAAATAATACTAGAGTAAAGCACTTTTCTTATATTTAACAATTAGATTATGAGTTCGAGATTTCTATCGCGTGATAGCTGATGAGGGCGCAGCCCGAATCAGCTATCACGCATAGAAATCTCGAGCTCATAATCTAATTGTTTTAGTATAAATCTACTAGTCGTTCAAAACTAAACGAGCAAATTGTCTAAAACCTCCTCGCAGACACTTCGAAAACGTGAAGAAGCGGCCGCCATTTTGTTGACAATCGCTACTCACTATCTATCACAGAATAGATAGCGCGTAGCGTAGCCAATCAGAGAACGGCATTCGTGATAGAACGCTAGTAGATTTATACTAATACAACATATAAAAAAATTCTAAAATCTAACTTGGGCAGTTTAAAAGCGGCAAGCATTAATGAAAGTATTTTTCAGACATCATATAAAACGCGGGGTAGTAAATGTTATAAGTTAATGGGATTTGAACCCACGTCCCCCCGTATACTAGTCGGGTGTGATGACCACTACACTATCAGGACAACCATGCTGGCAAAACGCCAATCGAAGATGTGATTTACGTGATCGAAGACGTGGCATCCCGGGAAATTTTACTTTCTTAGGTGACAAGGTAGGGGAAGCCTATAACTCCATTTGAAACCCAACTAAGGATCAATTACTGATACACGACCGAAGTCAACTTAGCGGATGACAAAGGAAGATCCAATTACGGATACAGGTTTATTACAATTAATTAAATTCTGTATATGAGGGAAATCCTAACCCTGTACACCCCAAATAATCATATTTTCATTGAATAAATGTTTGAAAGAAAATTTGCCCTGAGCGGGATTTGAACCCACGTCCCCCCGTATACTAGTCGGGTGTGATGACCACTACACTATCAGGACAACCATGCTGGCAACACGGCAATCGAAGATGTGATGCCACGTCTTCGATCACGTAAATCACATCTTCGATTGCCGTGTTGCCAGCATGGTTGTCCTGATAGTGTAGTGGTCATCACACACACACACACACACACACACACACACACACACACACACACACACACACACACACACACACACACACACACACACACACACACACATTTATTTATGAAAATCATATATTTGAACTGTGGAGTAAAGAATGAATATGTGAATGATCATCGCAGTTATGAACACTACTTACTGTCAAGTCAGGTCAAGCATACACCCCTAGATTACATTAATGAGTTAATTATTTGAACATTGAACCCGTTAGTCGTTTCGAATAATGAAACAATTTTTTAAATATTCAAATCAAACTTCGATTGTTGATTGGACTAAGCGAACAAAAGATGCTCCTTATATGGGAAATCGAAGCGTCCAACATGGCGTCCAACGGTGAGTGGAAGTGGTAGGTGAAAAACAGTAGTGTAAATGTTATTGAGCAGTTTTTTTTTGCTTTCTACATCCCATAGAGCTTGTAGAAGTCTTATTCGTGATAAAAGGATTTCAGGCGAAGTTCTAGCAAGTTTTCTAGTCAATAGGTTTGGTTGTTTACAACGCTGTACGCTATCAGCTGTGCTTAATTTCGCTCCGTACAAATTTATTATTTTTAGGATTCCTCGGAAAGAACAATATTGTTGGATTTTAAAGGGCTAAAAAAAGGTGTGCTCTATTAAAAGAGATGACTGAATTAAAGCCTAGTTGATCGAACGCGTTTTTGAAACACATCTACGGACATAGCCCAATCAGCAATTGAAGTTTGATTCGAATATTTAAAAAATGATTGCATTATTCAAAACGACTAACGGGTTCAATGTTCAAATAATCAACTCATTAATGTACTCTAGGGGGGTACGCTTGACTTGACTTGAATGTAAGCAGTAGTGAAAATAACGCCTGAAAAAAATTCAGGCTTGTACGCGAACCACCAAAGTTGCATAGCAACGTTAATTAGAACGTTTGACTGGGGCTTTAGAGAAGACTTTGTTGAATATAAGTGTATAACCACAGTAATGTTCCTTTCAGTTTCGAATCTAAACTTAAGAAATGTTAATGATGTATTTTTGTAAATACCTTTCAATAAAGTCCTCTCTTTTGTCGCAGCCGCTGCTTGAGGACACGGTCCCAGATAGGATTCTTGGGTCTTAATTAAGCTAATTCTCCAAGTATGGCGGACAAAAACAATCCTTCTGTTTGAATTTCTTTACGGTGGCACATCAGGATTGTAAAAGGCTTTCACGGTGAGAGTCCGTTTTCTTGCCCCAGATGGTGACTTGAATTAGGCACTTACTTGACTGCTCGCCTTTCACCCGAACTGATGCTGGACCGCTAGCGAAACCAATATATACTGCGAGTATTGGTTGCCGATCAGGGGCGATTGAGTTCATACCATCTGTTCGTCTTTACCTGTAGGCGGTAGAAATCACCTGCACGTCGGATGCAATTAAATTTGAGTCAAACGTCGAGCCCGCTATCCAGTCATTTTTTTGAGCTAGCCACAACCTTAATTAAGGTTGCTTTATTGACATCCGAATTCCGGGAAGCGCAATATTACAATATCGCAAAGTTACGCTTTTCTTCGCGGTCATGTTCCGCGCCTTAAAACATCATTTTGTCTCAAAGTGTGTATATCGTCTTCTGGTTTTTGGTGGTTTTGATATGTACATAAGGAGTAGATAGCTGTACAAAAAGGTATTTTCGAATTCCGCCGTGTTTTTGCCCTGAAATCGTCGTTCAAATTTCCCGCTTGAGCCACGCCCATCAAGCTTGACCGAGCAAGTAAGGGGCATGGGTATGTTCCTGATTTGACGTCACAAACTGCTTTGAATGCGTGTTTAGAAAGACTTAATGAGGTGCAATCAGTTTGTAACGTCAGATCAGGAATAGACCCACGCCCCTTCCTAGCTCGGTAAAGTTTGATGGGCGTGGCTCAAGCGGGAAATTTGAGCGACGATTTCAGGGCAAAACCATTGCGGAATTCGAAAAAACTTGTTTGGACTTATGTATATACCAGAACCACCAAAATATTAGAAGACGATAGAGACACTTTAAGTCTACCACGCCTTACAAAGAAGTGAAGCAGAATTAGGCCAATATTACCCGATCTCATGCATAATTAAACTCGTTTCCAGGGTCAGAGGAAAGACCTTGGGAACGACGTTGATGCAAGATTTGTAACAGTTACAGATTTGTGTGAATGATATATGAAATGAATCATATATGAACTGCGGAAATGAAATCAAATGAAGAATGATCCTCGCAGTTGTGAACGCAATTTATGCAATTGCGAAAAGAAGCCTGAAAAAAAAAAAATTCAGGATTTCAACGGGGTTTGAACCCATGAACTCGCGATTACCGGTGCGATGCTCTAACCAACTGAGCTATGAAGCCACTGACGTTGGGAGCCGGTCAATTGTGGGTTCATATGTTCCCGTGAAAGAAATGAGTGTGAATGATGTATGAAATGAATCATATATGAACTGCGGAAAAAAATCAAATGAAGAATGATCCTCGCAGTTGTGAACGCAATTTATGCAATTGCGAAAAGAAGCCACGGGTTCAAACACCGTTGAAATCCTGAATTTTTTTCAGGCTTCTTTTCGCAATTGCATAAATAAAAATAAAAAAAATAAAAAGAGGACTGACCTGATAGCTTAGAGCAGTCAACAGGAATTGACTGTAGTTCCAAAACCACCACACAACAAAACATATTTTCAAGGAAACAAAGTACGATGAGCACGGTTCTTCGAAGAAAACACGCAGAAGGTGGAGAAATTAGACAAGTAGCAAAACATATGTCGTAGTAAGTTCGAAAAATTGCTAGGCAAGTCTGAGAGCAGTCAACAGGAATTGAACGCAATTCACAAACCACAGAACAACAAAACATTACAAGAAAACAAAGTACGACGCGTAGGTTTTGAAGATTTTGTAAGTTTCTTACTTGTCTACTTTCTCCACCTTCTCCAAGAATCTTCGAACAAACATACGCATCGTGCATTGTTTTCTTGCAATGCATGTTTTGCTTTTTATCCGCTTCGAATTCCTTTTCTGAAAGTTTGGACTCAAAAAAATTTTTTTTTCAAACGTTTGCTATGGAATGGCTCATCTGGATCGGAAAATTCATCGTTTTCATGGGCTCCTGTTACAACTTAGTTTCCCTTTTCATATTTTCCTTTGTTTCTTTTTTCAGTAATATTAGCCAATGAGAAGCATCGATTTAATTGAAATTAAAAATTAATAGTTCGCGCCTTTTATATTAATCGATTTTGCAGTGGGGCTGCATAGTTATTACGCGGACTGTTACTTAATGTTTAAAACCGGGCGTGAAAAAGAAAGGGAACGTGAGAAAAAATATGCAAAAGAAAATTTGAGAATATGTGAATGATCATCGCAGTTATGAACACTACTAAAGAAGTAGTACAAGCCCTAAAGCAGTACCACAAGCCTGAATTTTTTTTAGGCTTTATTTTCACTACTGCTTTAGCAGTGTTCATAACCACGATGATCATTCATATATTCATTCTTTAATCCGCAGTTCAACTATATGATTTTCATATATTCATTCTGAAAAAAAAATATGAATAGTGAACATAAACACGCTAGTATGAGAAAAGCGATTTTTTTTAAACGTCAGTTTCTATGAAACAGCCGAATTAATTTTGTACGGTCATCTCTATAACGTTTGATGAACTACCATTAAAAGAACAACACCGGGCTAAATCTTTCAACCCCTGTCGATACTTTTCGCTCAGAACAATGTACACACATGGATTGAGTGATGCATTTGAATAGAGCACGAATTTCACTGCGCTAAGCAATATGTCCATTCCACATGGCAGCTGCCAGTCCCACGCAAAGTAAAAAACAAGTCCGGATACAGTTACTGGAGTCGTACACAAAACTAAAATAAGGACTACGATTAAGATTCTTTTCATTATAGCTGCGTCCTGTTTTAGTCTTTGACGCCTCACGTCTAGCGCTTCGCTGTCTTGGACTTTTCGTTTGAGTTCGAAGACAATCAGGGTATAGAAAGTGAGAATTACAGAAACAGGCAAGAAAATGAAGAATATTACAAGAAGGAAAAAGTAGCCCTCTTGTGTTTGTGGTCCGTCAAACTTCGGTGCCCAGCTAAACGTGCGGCAATACTGGTTATTATCTCGCATCACAAGTCGCGCAGTATAGAAATACGGAGCGTGTAAACACATCGCTACGATCCATATGATGGGAATTAACACCTTAAAAACTCTTGCTGTTATAAGCGGAGGGCGAAACGAGAAAACTACTCCTCGATATATGTCAATGGCTATGACTACCAGGCTTTGTATGGACACCCCAGTAGAAATGTCTTGAAAGAAGTATACAAGCTTACACAAAATCAAACCCGTTATTCCGCCGATCAGCCATCTTCTGCGACCAGCAAAGATTTCAACGAGTTCTCGCGGAATAGCAAACGTAGAGATCAGAAGATCAGAGGTGGTCACGTTAGCGATTAGAATATTCGTCGGTGTCCACATTCGTTTGTTCCTCGCCATAATGGCAATCACAGCTAGGTTTCCAAACAGCGAAACCAGCATAATAAGGATGTATGTAAATGTTTTGATGTATTTTCCAGACAATGAACTTCCATCGAACACTGTGCAGTCCTCTGAGGAAGTCGAATTGAGGCGCAGAGAATGGTTTGAGGTGCAGTTTGGGAGACACATATTACGCAATGTTGTTAAGTCGACGCCCTTTGCAACCCGATCGCGAGTGGCAAACCTAAAGAAACATTTTGCATTTATATCAGTCTGGCCAGTCTCCATAATAGGCGCACCTGTCTCTCCACCCACTCATAAGTGATGTGTATTACTTGCAGGATTAAACACTTCCGCCGCATAATCTTTTATTGTCCGACACTTCACGGTTGTCACGAATCAACGGAACATGGTAAAATTTGGAGGCTACAGATTGGTTGTGTAGCTCAATCGAGACGAACTACTGTCGCAAAGAATCGTTATAACGTGAGATCTTGAAACTGAACATGATACGTATACCACAAGGGACAGTGTGCTTATTCAAATTCTCTTCTCGTTGATAAACGTCAAGAATATATGATTATGAAGCTCTTTTATATATCAATAGTAGTAGTTTGATTTATTTTTTTTTTTATATTTAAGGCCTGAAGTTTTTGTTTGCGGCATTATTATTCAGCTCTGTAAGTGATATTTCGCACAGCCATCTGTTATTATGGAAATCAATATAGATCCATATTAAGGAACATTATAGCAGACACAGAATTTAAGACCATTCTACATTGAAGCGGTCTCCGCTTTTAAATTCTATATTTTTTATATATGTATATTATGCCTATTAGATCACCAGTTTGATTCAACGTTTACCAGCAGGATTATCGTCCACGGTTGCTTGCATTTAATATAGATATTAACAAAATGCGTCTAGACAAGATGTGTTGGATGTTCGCTTACGTGATTCTGGTGTTGTTTATGTCTTCATATCACGTTTGTACAAGGCAGTTGATAAAATCACTTTTTTGTATAGGTAATCACATGATTTTGAGTGCAATTTAGAATAAATAAGCACGAGTAAATTAAACGAGCCCGTAGGGTGAGTGCAATTTGTGGTCTTTGAAAATTTTACAAGCGCTTATTTATTCCAAATTGCACTCAAAATCATTTGATTACTTATTAATAATATACATGAAAAAATTGCGAGATAGCTTCTTAACTTTGCAGAAGGAACGCAACGCAGGTGAATCAAAACAACAGTTTTCTCTCAATGTCTTTAATGCGTTTTTAGGTGTAAAAACTGGCTAAACAATTACAGGTTATAGCTATAAGGCTACTTTGTTTGCTAAGTGCTATCAAGCGCTGTAATCATTACCTTCAGGCTTTCTAGTTCGTTATCTTTGCCTTGTTTGTCCTTGTTTGTTTATTAATCTCGGCGTCACTTCCAGTGTAGTAGTGTTGAATTCAACGGACTCGTAATTCCAATTACGTCGGTTATTCCCTTCTCTGGACACCACTGTATCCAAACAGACAGCTAAAATACAGTGCTTTTCGCAGCCATTTCCCCTTTTTAGAGCTCTTTTGCAGCTTCTCTGCTGTTATTGCGGTCACGAAGAAAGAAAACCTGCTCAAAAAGCCAGCCATTGTTTTCGCTCGCAGAGTCGCTTGCAGCTCTTCAGACTTTGCGCCATTCGAAGGCTGCGTTTGATTGGCTCAATTTCAGTTCCTTTGTTAATTAACCAATCAGAATCGTCTGTTGTTTACCTCTTTTTCTGCACCGAATTACCTTTCTTCTGCATCGTATTTCCTAAAAACTGCATTTCTCTTAGCCAATCAGAATCGAGAAATTTTTTCATGTATATTATTAGTTAAGAAAACATCTCCGGGGGTGGATATTTTAAAGTGCATATGACACAAAATTTTTCGTTAGCTTGTTCGAAGGAGCTTTCAAAATGATGAAGAAGGGTGTTTATTTTATTGTGATAGCACTGTTGGTTGCGGAGTTATTCAAGATTTTGATTTATGCAAATTAGAGGACTTGTGACGTCACAAGGTGGACACAAAGTGAAGTACAATCACAAAACATGGAATATCTGTGCAAATACTAAGTCTACAGGGTTGACATTTTGCAGGGTTGATGTGTTGCCAGAACTACACATCATTATAGTGGTTATGACCATAGCAACATACTTGTTACCAGACCTCTACCTTCCCAAATGAAAAACACCGCCGTACCATAGATAACCCTAACACCAAATCTAAACCTACCAAAGTCGCGGAACATTTTTTATCCTCTCCTAACGACACTGCTGACGACATGCAATTAATCCCCATTGAGAAAATATTTTCCAATAGAGACTCAATCCGTAAGGCCAGGGAAGCTTTTTTAATTTCAAAAGGTAGAAGAATTGATCCTGAAGGTCTTAACATCCGCGAAGAAACGTATTAGTTAATTTTTTGTCATAAAGTTTACCTTTTTTTACACTTTTTTCTAGTATTTTATTTTACACTGTCAGTCATTTTAGTTTTAGGTGTTTCCGGTTTATTCCTACATAAACACCCCTTCCAATGTAAATTCTCATTGTACTTGAAGAAGGCTGGTTTGGCCAGCCGAAATATAGTGCACAAAACTTAAAACCATTCTACATTTTATCAGCCCTTGCTTTTATACTCTTTGTTGATTTTATTACGCCGATCAAATCACCAGTTTGATCCAACGCATACCAGCAGGATTATTGTCCACGGTTGCTTGCTTGAACATTTGATACTAATTTATTGCTTCAGAGTCTAACAGACTTTCTTATACTTGTGCCGTGTAATGTCCATATTTGCTCGCACCCACTGAATGAACATCAAGAAATGGTTCTATTTGCCACCATACCCCACAGCGTTATTCAATTTCCTTAGGGAAGGAAAACTGCCCTGGTGTCAGCTGTGATGTTTATATATTTCATTCGGTACAAAATTAAAAAGAAAAGAAAATAAGGAAACGGTTAGCTTTCGAGAAGGAAGGAAGAAGAGAAAGATGCAGATACAATACTGTAGTAAATAAACCATTAGCAACCTTCAGATCGGACTACGAGTACGAGATCGAGTACGAGTACAACTTTTTAATTCCTAGTCGCAAGCTTAGATTATCATGTACGACACCAACTCTCGTTCCTAGAGCCTCATTCTATTCTGTTTAACAACACCGAGGAGCGAGGACTCTGAGTATGCAACTGTTTTGAAATTTGAAAGTCGTACTCGTATTCAATCTCGTACTCGCAGTCTGATCTGAAGGTCGCTATTATTAATTGATGAAGGGCAACCCACGTTTTCGTGGCGTGTGTACAACATATGTATAACCAACGCTTTGCCACCCTTTGAGTGATACTCCAAGACGTTTTGTACAAACAAAGAGTTCTTTAAAAATAAAAATTAAAAAAAAAATAAAAGAAAGAAAAGCGATGTGTGTAAACTAGGAATATTGCTGTACAATTGGTGAATTACCGTAAAAGCTCTATTAACTCTTTGTGTTTCGGCTTACCAAATATCGGCCATATGCAAACGATGGCTTTGAAAAGCTGCAACTTTCCAAAATCCTGGACTAACCGCTCTTACAAAAAAATTGAATCCCTCTTGTACTTTAGACCTAATTAATTTACACATCATCGTGAGATGTAGTTCAATTTTAAGTTTGCCGTATTTACACTAAAGAGCGATGCACCTCTTCTGAACAACCAATCGGCGCTTATTGATCCGGACAATAATGTACTGGAGTGCCGCTTTATCGAAGTGTTGTTTTAAAACTCTTCGAATTTGAAAGTTTTTCATTTTTGGTTATTTTTATTGATTTGGATCTTAAAGATGTCATCGATATAGACCTTTGAAACTAACTTCTGTTATGATGTTGTTGTGCTGTTGTTATCGTTTTGAACGAAAGAAAATGGAAAGAAAAATTACACATTACTCTGTTTTATTCGCAAATCACTGGCAACCGCCCAATACGTGGCGCCCTCGAATAAGCGCCGGATCGGCCAGTCGATCAATTTAATAAGCGCCGTGACGCTCTTTCGAATAAATAAGTTGTTTAAGCACTTAACTTAAAATGGCAGCGTTCGGTCTTAGTGCTAGGCTCACAACGATTTTTTCCAGCCATTTTGGCGACTAGAATTTCAATCAACAAGACTGAAATATGAAATTTAAAATTCCCGGTTTAGTCTTTTGTTTCGCGCGAAAATTGATGTAAATTAGTCTCGCCTTCAGCGTTGCTCAGCACTAATGTCGAAGTGTTTCAAACCATGCATGAAAAGACCTTGACAGTAGTACATGTCGTACGTGATTAAATGAAGGTTTCATTTGTAGCAAACGTTTTGTATTTTAACTGGTAATTTTTTACTTCAGGTTGTTTCCACTTGCATATTGTTTTGTGTACTTGATAAAGCCTTGGCTATAATTTGCGCCATGGAAATGCTTTAAATTTCATATTATGGACTCATGGTTACGACAAAGTCGTAACGTCTTCATGGCTCCAGGTAAGCTTTTACCGCTCATTTTAGTACCTCTCTGGCATAATTCGGGTAAAGCGAGCAATTTTAAAGGATGTGATGGAAAATAGCAGTTGTTAGTGCAATTCAGGCTTTTACTAGGCTGTCCATAGTCCCCAATTTTTTTCTGTGGGACTCTCTCTCTCGATCGAACCGCCGCCAATTTGGTTGTAACCGAGGCGAGCGAAACCTCGGTGGAGTAACTCAATCATGGTGCATTTGCGTACGAGTCTCCACGATCCGATGGAATAACAGGGGACTGTGAACAGACTAAGATTCGAACCCATGGCCTCCGCGATACTGATGCAATGCTCTAAAACCTGAGCTAATAAGCCAACTTGGAGCCGGTCATTTTGTTGGTTCGTTAGTAAAACCCGTTCAACAAAAAAATGTACAAAAGGAGCTTTAAATAATAAAATAATAACTTAATTTCTATAGCAGTATATACAAAAAGCTCTGTATCGCTTAACAATCAAATATTAAAAACTATACAGATGAAAAGATTAACCTAAATGCATAGAAAGATAAATACACAAGGAATTAATTATAAGTAGCTCTAAAAAGATGCGTCTTTAGTCTGTTCTTAAAAACAGAAACCGACAGACTAAGCTTAATGTCCATGGGTAAGGCATTCCATAGCCTCGGGGCTGCGACCTAAAAGGCCCTGTCTCCATAAGTTTTAAGGCGAGTCGGTTGTCGGTTGTCGGTTGTCGGTTGACCTTAGATTCCTTGATGGTTCATAACGCACAAGTAAGTTACTGATATACACAGGAACTAAGTTATTTAGTGCTTTATAAGTAAGTAACAGATCCTTAAATATAACCCTCTGCTTAACAGGTAACCAATGTAATTTCTGGAGAATGGGCCATGTTCTAAACGAGTAAGGGGCTGGGAACGAATCCAAACTTTCATTGAAAATCAATGAAATTAAACTAAACCGATTCTCACATGAAAGGGTATCTCAAAAGAAGCGGTTTCAGCAAGTTTGAGTATGTTTGGTTTAAAAGCCGCCAGATAACCTGCATTTAAAACTTAAACAAAATCCTATACAAATGTCTCTATTTCGGAAAGTGTCCCTCCAGACCATACAAAGTCTCTATTTTTCACAATTTTCAAACGCATTTTTTTTTTCAGCTCCAATTTAACTGAACAGTGTCAAAGTTGGTTAGGTTACCATTTTTGAGATGCTATTTCATGCAGTGGAAACATTTTTTTCCAATCGATAAATTTTATAACCTCGTTCCCAGGCCCTTACTCGTTTAGAAAATGGACCATAGGACTGGTACGCGCAGCCCTAGGAAACTGAGCAACAAGGCGCGCAGCACAATTCTGAATACGTTGAAATTTTTGACATAAGTGCTTTGGGGAACCTACGAGCAGCGAGTTACAATTGTCCAAACGACAGATCACAAACGAGTGAATAAAGATCTTTGTGTTCTCCACCGTCAAATACTCGCGAATCTTACATGTTTCTCTAGAGATAAAGTTTGATCAAAGACTACTCCTACGTCCCTGACTGAGACTTAAGGACACACACGATAATCCCCGACTACTATACTGTCTAACGATGGACGGGCGAGGTACCTAGAGTTAATGACAAGGAATTCAGTCTTGTCTTACTTAGCTTAAGTTTGTTGCAGGTTATCCAGTTGCGATTTCGCTCACACAAAATTCAAGAACGCGAAAGGTGGAAAGGTTAATTGGAAATCGTAGCGTCATTGCTGTGTCAAATGACATCATCACTGATAGTCTCCGCTCTCGGAGCCTTAGTCCTCTAGGAGTTCTTGGGAAGTAACGGAATCGATAGTCCATAGTTATGAATCCAGGCCATCCAAAACTATTAGTGGCTTAAGCCCACTGAATTAGGGAATTATATAATAAACCAGACCAGATGTTTATCGGTTCGTGTGAAGTTGTCCGACAGCCCACGACAATAGCACTGAGTGTAATAAAGCGGCCATTTCAGAAGCATCTCGGAAATAACAGAACTATCAAGAAATCACAGTTAAACGTTCCGCTTGACGTTTTTTGTGCAGTACGGAGCGCGGTAGAAACTCGCAAATCGTTAAAGTTCGGCATGGCTAGAAATCTCGGACATCAGTGGGAGGTGCTAAGATTGGAATGTAAATTGACCTGCCACTCACAGAAGTTAAATTCTTGCACGCCATTGGCTGGGAGGAACACGCAATAAAGCGTGACATCTGAGCAACATGGCGTCAACTTGAGCAATGCATGTACATTTACATGTACGCACTAGTGGGAAGGGATCGATCGGGTTTTTCGCCGATTTAAATAGTATTTCTGATTTTTATAGTATTTTTGTTCAGTCCTGATCCTTTGTTTTGATTTTTGCGCCGCGCTTTCGCGCCATCAGGAGACGAAAAACCCGGTCTCAGCTCCCCTATTTATTTAATTTTTTAGGGTGAATAGATTTGAAAAGAGACTGGAAGCTAGAAAGCTAGGCTACACAGGGAGACTCAACATGGCTGATCGAGGAAATATGAAAGAAGTGAACTGCTTTGGGTGTCCTCGACAGTGGGCTGCCTGTTGCGTCAATTGATCGCTGTCTTAAGTTTGTTTTCTTAGACTACGTTTACACTAGAGCAAAAGTTTCCGGATTCGTGACAAATCAGGGACGTTTTGAGACCGGATTCTTTTTGGTGTTTAAACGTGCACAAAACATGAATGCGGTATAAAAAGATCCCAGTTTTGTCATGAATCCGGACCGTTATGAATCCGGAATCCAAAGTGGAAACTTTGTATCAAAATACTTTGAATCCGAAACGCTTCGTTCGTGTAAACGGTTTATCCACGAATCCGGACATTCAACGTTCGCCCGCGATCCTTTAATTCTGGCTTGTCTTTAGACAAGATGGCGGATTCATAACGTTCCAGATTCGTAGCACTGATACCGGATTCGTCGATTCAGTGTGAACAGTCAAATCTGAAGAATCGTTTAAGTGTAAACATCCGCAAATCCGAATACTCCAAATTTGATGAATCCGGAAACATTAACAAATCTGGAAACATTTCCCATAGTCTTTAAAAGTAGTCGTACAAGATGGAATGACGGCATCATATGATGGAAATCACGTTAAAGCCACCTTCTCGGATTTTTCGATTTTTCGAGATCTTTAGTCTAAAATATAAAAAAGTGATAAATTTAGAAGTGTAAGGAATATAAAGAAAGACGATGCTAAGTTTAGAAAAAAAAAAACCAATAAAACAAGAACAACAACAAAACATTTTTTTATAATTCGAAGCTTTTATGGCACTGAGCTGATAGCTTACCTTATTATCGAATAGATATTTTTTGTTCCAAAAGCTTTTTTATATCCAGTAAGCGGACAGGGATCGGTACGAAGAAAGCGTATTAAAAAAAGGACTTAGTTGAGATAAAATAATCCAGTGATCTCCTCAGCCATAGATGACCATAGATACTCGGCATAGAGACTTAGCCCCAGGTATATCGGGCATGATATCATGAATGGCCATAATATTAGTGCATCCCGTAGTGGAGAGATTGTGGGCGGATACACGGCTCGGCCACCATCGATTTCGTGTATTATCACTTGTTATAACACGAACGCAGGTATTGGCTTCAAGATGAAATTCATCTTGGGCATGTTGGTAAACAAAAAGGGAAAAATACGTATTTAATTTACAGAATTTTTTTTATATCCATTTACTTGAGAGCGGTTCAAGACCTAGAGAAAACTTTGTATATTAACTGCATGTCGTATTATTTTGTTGGATAACAAGAACTGAACGCCGCATCTCCTAAAGTCACATATTGAAATATATATTAATAACTTAAACGAAAAAAAATGAAGTATGCTAATTTGGTTGTACTTTAAATACAGAAAGGATGATATTTAAAAACCGTACAAATTAAGCGCAAAAATCGCTGAAAAAACTCTTAGTTGATGGAAGGTAAAGATGATAATGTACACCAAACATTCGGAAGAAAAAAAATTCAGTAATATCAAGCGAACAAAATCGCGAAAACAGGAAGAGGTTCGGATGTAAGGTGACAGCTGCGTACAGCTTATATCGAGAAGAAATGCATTAAGCTATCCACATTCAACACTCACCCCAGTCAATTTGCCTTTATTTATTAATGTGTTTCACGTAAACACTCAGGGGCACCCAACGACAAGTTTCGGTAGATATCTGTTCGGTGGAGGGTAGTTCGCCTAAGGCTTTCGGCGTCGATTAAAGAGTGCACTCTGATTTTCGTAAGTAAAACGTGGCCTAAAAGATTCGTAATGTGGCAATCACAACCCCTGAGGTTTTCGGAAAGGTCGTTATTGCTGTTTTTGGCAGTAAAAAATGTCAGCTAGCATTTTCGGAAAGAAAAAAATGTTCCCTAGAAATTTCATTTCAGCTAGTATTTTCTCAAAGAAAGATTTTGTTCCCTAAAATTTTCGGGCAATTAACATTTCAGCTAGGGAATCCGAACAGATCAAAGTTTTCTAGCTAACCAAAACATCACTATAAACAGATTTCAAACACAATAACGTACTTAAAAATGCCTTTCTACAGCTTTTGGCTGGTTTGGCTCGTTGAATGCCCCTGAACACTGGAAAGTGCTCTTTCACGAATATTAGAACTCAGTTTACACTTTGAATTTCTGAGATTTTGCTATAATACGTTCATCGCTACTATATCGTTAGTGGACTTTCGAAGCGGGTACAAGCAGTTTGCTATTTCTTTAAATCCACGCCGATACCTTTCACTTAATATGATGTAAGCGCAGGGATTGAGCGAAGCGTTTGAGTAGAAAATGAATTTTGTCGCTGAAAATAGCACATCCATTCCACGCGGCAGTTGCCAGTTCCATGCAAAGTAATAAACAAGTCCCAGAACGATAAGTGGAGTTGTACAAAAAACAAAAATAAGGACTATAATTAAAATTCTTTTCGCTATCGCTGCGTCTTCTCTACGTCTTTGTTGACTTCCAGCTTGCTCTCCGCTCCCTTTAACTTTTCGCACCTTTAGCTCTAATAATATTAAGGAATATAAGGTCACAGTTACAAGCAGAGGTAAGAAAATTAAAAATACGGAAAGGAAGACAAAGTAGCGTTCTTGTGCCCGGCGTTCGTCAAACTTCGGTGCCCAGCTAAACGTGCAATACCGCTTGTTATCTCGCATCTCCAGTCGCAGAGTATAGAGATACGGACCGTGCAAGCACATTGCCAAGATCCAAATAACAGGAATTAACACCTTGCAGACCTTTGCTGTTACAATTGGAGGGCGGAAGGGGAAAACTACTCCTCTATATCTGTCAATGGCAATAATCACCAGGCTTTGTATGGACACCGCGGTAGAAATGTCTTGAAAGAAGTAGACAAGCTTACACAAAATCAAACCCGTTACCCCGTCGATCAGCCATCTTCTACGACCAGTAAAGATTTCAACGAGTTCTCGCGGAATAGCAAACGTAGAGATCAGAAGATCAGAGGCGGCAACGTTAGCGATCAGAATATTCGTCGGTGTCCACATCTGTTTGTTTCTGGTAACGATGGCAATAACAGCTAAGTTGCCAACCAACGAAACTGACAAAATAACGCAGTACGCAAATGCCTTGATAAATTTTGCGGAAGTTAAACTTTCCCCGGTTGGGTCACAGCTGGTGGCATTTGAAGTCGTGTTGAGGTCGCAATGGTTGCCCGTGCAGTTTAGTGAACTCATAATACCAAGTCTTCTAAAACCGTGCTGCAAGTGAAGTAATTTAAAGAGCTGTTAGAACTGGCAAGCGTTGGGCATATCTATGTATCATGAATTATTACTGAAGGTTAAGGAGCAGTTATGTAGGAGTTCAACTGCTAACGCTTTGTCGTTGATATTTGAATGATAAGCTGCAGATCGAGCTGTAACTTCGAATTCTGTTCAAGCAAATTTAAACTGTCTTATGATTAAACCAATCTCAGTGCGTGAAGGACGTAAGCATGTTTTTGAGGGTAGAGAATATGTCAGGAATGTATTTCGTGAATTAGGGCTAGCACTTATATTATGAGTCCAGCACGTTCGCGAAGGCCAATATTTGTTGCAATAATTATAACATTTCCGATCGCAAAAATTGTGGGGAATAGATCGTATCTTAAATACAGTTTTTGTTTTTCGAATAGTACGAGACAAATACATCATGCTGATGCCAAACCACTAAATGGACCCGAGAGGGTGACGACAATCTTGTGACTCATGATATTGAAAGCTTGATTAAAGATTAGTTTTTTTCCGACTGTTTACAATTGTTAGTGATGACATCAGTGGATAAATCCACTTTGGTCGCTGCGCAAATAGCAAGAAATCTGTTTTATCCAATTACTTATTCTTTTCCGAAGTATTTTTCTCTCCCTCTCTCCTTTTTTTAATTTGGTATTCTTTTTTCTTGTACTCTTTGTATATTGTATCATGCTGTAATTACACTCTTTGTTTTATGTAAGAACATATTTTCTAGGAATATCGAGGCTGAAACTTGCGAAATTTTAATAATATTTTAAGATTAAACCCGAGGCTGGGATTTGGAAAAGAATATAATTTTGTGTGGTGCAAATTTGCAAATACAATACAGTTATATGTTTTGAACTAGTCCTTATAAAATTATTCCTTTTTCTGAACGGTAAAACTAGCCAAAAAAATAAATAAAATAATAAAAAAATAACAAAGAAAAGTCTAGGAGCTCGTACACAATGTAACACGATACAGAATGGAAATGTCACACGCTGCAATCTAAAAATGGACACAAGAATATTTTCAGCCTAAAATCGGCAGAAAAAACAATATTCTTATATACAAAAAGAGTGTAGTGCATAAGAAACTTGAGCTTGAAGTTCACCTCTAATATAATACCTTCTTTTAAAACACAGACAGCTTAAGATCATGATTAACATAGTACATTTCGGACCTCTCTTTGTGGCTACGCCATCAACTGGAACCCCCGCCAATTTACTTCTTCGTTCTTCGCTCGTTGTTTCGCTCACACCAAAAATCTGAGACCCTGGAACAGGTTATTCACTCGCATCCGTCCAAATACATGCACCACGTCTGAAGAACAAAGTTGCCGACTCAGGCTGGAGAACACATTCAATATTCTTCGTTCGAGCGTCTTGCTCAGTCAAGTAAAAGAAACAAGGGGTTACGCTTTTAGTCTTGAAATTTATTCAACCAATTTTGCGACGTGGACTGAGTTACACTAGGGACCTTAAGCAACGAGGACGGCAACGGCAACGAGAACGCCACAAAACAATAGGCTTAATGAGCAAAAACAATGGCTCTGCACGTGCGTTTTACATTTTGGTACATTTCTTTGCCGTCCTCAGCAAAACAACAACGTGAAATGACGACATTTTATTGTTTTCTTGAGAACGTGAACGCTTGATGACAAATTTTTCTTTCTTTTTCCTTACTTTGACGTCGTTCTTTGGAATTTAGTTCTTGGACAGTTCGCAAGTATTTTCCAAGTGAAACAAATTGGAATAATCACGAAAGAGTTACAGAAAGGAGAACTTATATTTGAAGTGACGTTTTCGTTGCCGTTGCCGTCCTCGTTGCTCAAGGAAAACAAAGTGAGACTTGTCAGGAGCACCCAACGACAAGTTTCGTTTGATATCTGTTCGGTGGAGGGTAGTTCGCGTTAGTTTTCCTGCGTCGATATAGGTGTACACTCGGATTTTCGTAACTGAAACATGGCCTTGAAAGATTTGCAATGGGGAAATCATAGCCCCTGAGGTTTTCGTAAAGGTCATATTTGCTGTTTTTGGCAGTCAAAAAGGTCAGCTAGCATTTTCGGAAAGAAAATAGTTCCCTAGAAAATGCGTGGAATATTCATTTCAGCTAGCATTTTCTCAAAGAAAGATTTTGTTCCCTAACATTTTCGGGCAACTGAAATTTCAGCTAAGGTATTCGAACAGATGAAATTCTTCTAGCTGACAAAAACATCACTCAGTAAACAGACTTCAAACACCATAAGGTACTTAAAAATGCCTTTCTACAGCTCTTAGTTGATTAGGCTCGTTGGCTGCCCCTGACTTTTGCAAAATACCCCTAAAATTTGAAAGTAAAGTAAAATGCACGGATTGTCTTCGAAAAACAAAAGTGTGGTTGGACTGTGCGGCTGAATGTCTAAGAAAAGCCAGCATGGACTGATTAACGAGGGAAGCAGTTCGGCCAAAAAAAAAAATAGAAAAACAAATGTGCTGCCAAGTCAGGTACTAGTACCAATCAATGCTTAGAAAGTGCGTTCGATTCGTGAATGACCGCAAAAATAACAAATATTCGTAGCAGTAATAAGCATTGCACACTTCTCACATTAACTTCTTTTTAAGCTGGAACAGTTAATAAATACATTTTCTAACGCAATTTCGTACTGCTTCCAGCATTAACTTTGTATGCATTTTGTGTCTCAAACTCTATTCATACTCGCCGTTTTAACCGGGTTAGTACAACAGTGATGCATGAACAACTAATTTACCGGGCTGTACGGAAATCTTTCCCCGATAAAGCTATGGTCGCCATGAATTCAAGTAATGGCAAAATAAAACACTTTGAAAGCAAAAATTGCTAATCTATTCACGGACGTTGATCGAAACCGACCACGTATCTTATTGCAACCACATAGACAAATTAGCCGCACATGTCAACACAACTGCTGATCACAACTATGAATTAACAACGAAAAAAAACTTCCAGGCAACAATTTATTCAAAACTGAACAACATCTGAATTAAATATTTTGCTTGAAGGAGTACAAAACCTTTCGATTTTCACTGCGTACTTGCAAACACGAATGTTGATTTTGCACATGCTTCGGATTACTTGATAGGAAATAGTATCTCTTTGCAAACCAAAGCACCGAGACATTAGAAACATCGTGAGCTTTGAATACATCTGTCCAAGATGGCCGATCTTCTGTGCAGAGCCCATTCCTAGCCCCGGTGGGCTCTGCTCATCGTTCTACGTATTGGGCAATTTTTAAAGAAAAATAATACAAAGGGTAGGTGCTCCCCAAAATAAGCTACGTTGGTCTGTGGCATTGCAAAGGGTACCGTTTTCACGCAGTTTGGTCTGGGATATGGTACCAAAATCAGGGAAATCGTGCTCTTTCATTCAATATATGAGAGCCTGAACACTCTTCGTTAACAAAAAGAAAAATGGCTTTCTGCAAGATATCCGTGCTGGACTGCAATAGAAATTTCTAGAATAGGGTTACAAAGTGCAGATGAACATGCACGGCAGTCTGGTATAGGGTAAGTCTCGGCGAGGAAACCCCACCCAAACATGCATAGAGTCGACAGAGAATACTGCACACTTAAGATAAAATGTTAGGTCTACACGCATGAAATTGTGTTGCCAATTCATTGTCATGAGGAAAATGGAAATCGAAACATTGCAGTTCGATTCCCGCCTTTAAAAATAAGATTGCCATTTACAGCGTTTGTTTATTATTATTTTTTTAACAAAGCAGTTCCAGTTCTTTATAGTGATATTTCTGGTTCGTGTTACTTTGATTAGCTATGGTCTCAAGGCTGTGATGGAGCATAAGCTTAAATAATTTGAGGCTATAACCTAGCTCCAACCAGTAACCTAGATGATGAAGACATCAGTACCTCATGAAGGGCTCAACTGAAAGAATAGAGCGTTTTCATTCACATGACTGCCGGGCCATAATGGTTTTCTGAAACAAAACAAAGCTTTTTGCATAGAAAGAGAGTTCAATTCCCAGAGGTTTCGTTTTAGACACCAACATGGCCGCCGTTTCTTTGTTTTGGGACAGCAACATGGCCGCCGTGACGTCATGTGAAAATACTCTATAAGAGGCTTATACTATGGCTTCCACAATGCACCACGTGATGGAGACGGTTAAGCAAAACTATTCTCATCGACAAACGTTTGGTTTTCATAGGATTAAAGAGAATTGTGCTCCAAAATAGCATTGCCTTAGGCGACAAGAATTTTTTTTATTAAAATCAACTTTCTCTAGTCGGCACCATTTTTTGTTACAAACGCAAGGCTAATGCCGCTTCACTCACGCAAACTTTATTTATCACAATAAAACTGTACTGAGCACCGAAAAACATCGAGACAAAACATAATTGACATATTTGATATTGTTCAATTCCCAGAGAAAGGGGACCCCAGGGAGGTCATTATGAATGATAAAATTCACAAATAATATCGCTAATAAATTTGCAATGCTCATGAAAAAGGAAACTCCAATATATCCAAGTTTCCTATGGAAAATAAATTGGCGAAACATTTCGTGGGAACACGTGAAACTCTTGTAACCGTTAAAACAACATAAGAGTCATAATACCGTATTTCCTCGAATCAGTGCCCTGGCGCTTATATAAAATTTCAGCCAAAAGAGAGGCGCTTATCCGAAGGAGGGAGCTTAATCGAGGGGAGCGCTTATTAAGTTTTACTGTCAACGAGCTGTAACTTTATTTTGGCTAATGCATATAGAAGAACTCTGTAAGCACGAGCAGATAGAAATAACTGGAAGGGACTTCACGGAAAATAGACTGTTTTGCTAAATGTACTGAGCCGATGTCAGTAGTTGATTATAAACAAAGTGACAATAGAAACAGGTTTTCGTTGTATCCTAAGAAAGTGATGGGGAGTGCTGCGGGGCTCTTATTTGCTATTTTGGCCGAGGAGGTGGGCGCTTATTCGGGGTGGGCGCTTATACGAGGAAATACGGTATACATATAGTACGGACATGGTTCTCCACCAGTTTGGCTGAAACTTGGGGTGTAGGTTTGGTTTGTCTAACAAAAGGACATGCTTTAATTCGAGTACTTTTCACTTAAAAAATAAAGAAATGCGGTGGTTTCCAATGCATGCCATGTCAACATGGCGTATTGCGGGATTTGTTGTGACTCTAAGTTAGTGCTACCATGATTCCGCTTAAACCAACACAAGACATCGGTATTAAAGTGAAGAAATGATCAAGTAGCATTTGGGGCGAGTGGTAAGATCAGAGTCGATCTTTACATGGGGTATCTTCTAACGTTTTGCTCGAGCGTGCGTCTCTCATACACATCTATTGATTCAGATGGAAATACAAAGAATGATTTTGTTTCTAAAAAGGCCGATGGTTTGTGTGCTAGGCTCATGGAAGACTTAACATGAATCACAGTGAACTCAGCTCCCTTGATCGGCCGCTATTGATCTACGACGTCCGTCCTGAGCTTTTTCTTCTGTCGTTCGCCATTTTTGAAAAAAGTTTCAGCCAAATCGGTGATGTGCAGTGTCTGTATTTAAACCTCCCCCTTCGTCTGTTTGTATGTCAGCGTTAGGACACACGATCGACCTTTACAGTAAATTGGTATGACCACGAGACAAAGCGGACAGGACAAACTACTTCAGTTTGGAAGGTACGGGATATTGTAAACAAAGAGCTTGGAATATATTTTATCAATGGTTATAAAGGCTCAAGCTAGCTCTGGGACAAGGTGGCGAAGCACAGAAAACGTCTTATTGTAAGATGTATTGTAACGAGTAACGAGCTGCATTTATTCTAGGGCGAATAGTACGTTATCGATCAGTATAACGTCGACAATGTAGACATATCAAATTTGAGAAAAAAATCCGATTTTAAACACTTCTCGATATCGGTAATATCGATCATACGTGTTCTCAGAAAATATCATTTTGAGAGAATACGACTGAGTCATAACAGCATCAGGCGGTCTGGAAAAAATGATTCAAAACCAACTTTCTCTTGTACTGTATCATTAAAATTCCCAGAAAACACGCTTGCAATCAAGGGAAGTTTGAAAGTAGAATATTGAAACTGAGTGCCGCCGAGAAAGATCATTTAATCGAAACGAAACAGCCCTTAATGAGGTGATCACGATTCGTAGTATGCATAATTCAGGGGCACCCAACGACAACTTTCGGTAGATATCTGTTCGGTGGAGGGTAATTCACCTTGGGTTTTCGGCGTCGGTTAAAGAGTGCACTCGGATTTTCGTAACAAAAGCGTCGCCTAAAATATTCGCAATTGGGAAATCATAGCCCCTGAGATTTTCGGAAAGGTCGTAATTGCTGTTTTTGGCAGTCAAAAACGTCAGCTAGCATTTTCGGAAAGAAAATAGTTCCCTAGAAAGCTCGGGAAAGTTCATTTCAGTTTGCATTTTCTCAAAGGAAGATTTTGTTCCCTAACATTTTCGGGTAATTAAACTTTCTGCTAGATGAACAGATGAGCAGATGAACTTTTTCTAGCTTATGAAAATATCACTTTAAACAGACTCCAAACGCCGCAAGGTACTTAAAAGTGCCTTTCTACAGCTTTTGGTTGATTTGGATCGTTGGGTGCCCCTGATAATTTTGGCGTCTGTGGTGCTGCGTAGGTGAAGTTTGGCTTACCAACGGAGAATTGATCATTTGGCCGTCTTTTGGCCGATTTAGCTTCGTGTATGTTTTCAGCGGGCTAACATGATGATTCAGAGGATGTTAGTGCTTTGTATTTTAGTTATTTTGACCTCAAAGGTCATTTCTGGGTTATCAACGCCTGTTTGTTGGAACCCGTATTGTTTCTGTTTAGCGACTGTGGTTTTCACGTCCTTCGAGGCGTTTGGTTTGGCTCATTTCAGTTCGTCTGTTGACCGTACAGCCAGTTTTGTTATCTTAAGTTTGTAAGGATAGCGTTTTTAGCCGTGTGGCTGCTTATCTTGCAATATTTATATTGCCGGGCCCGGCAGCAAGATGTTCAGTGTTCCTATCACGGCTATCTGTCTTTCGATCCTTTCTTTAGCACTGTAGCTTCTAAAAGAGCTACGCAGCAGAAATTGATCACTTAGCTTTGGTTACGGCTGTGTTTTTGTCAGTGATCGTTTCGCTCTTTAACTGCGGTTCTTAGTAGTTTCCTCCTTTTGTTAATGCCAGTTTATTGGCTCAAAGGCGGCCCAAGCTCCTTCGGTGTGATGGGTGTCACGTGTCATGATCATCTTGCGTAATAACGGTCATGGCGAAATTATAAGAGTTTGTATGGGAATATTTACCATCGGTCTTAGAAAGCAAAAATACGGTCAAATTCTTAATAAAAATAGCTAACCTTACTTCCACGCTGTTTTGCTTGTTGTCTGTTAGCTTACTTTGCTGTCTTGGGGCCTTTTCAGCGAATTATCTCTTGCTGGGTTTTCCACGCATAAGAGAAGAAGAAGGCATCACACTCAAATAAGGAACGCCTGATCCGAGAAGCGAAAATCCTAGCTCAGAATGGCCGGGCGGCCACAAATCCCACTCGAAATCCAAGCACAGATCTTCTAGTTTCATTTCGATTCGCTAGGCAACTCAATCCTCTTCATGAACCCGACGCCAAGCGGCAGTTTGCTTGCAATAAATACAGCTCACAAGATTATAGAGACCCGAGTACACATTCACCTCGACACACGACCGTTAAAAACCCGCTTCGTAACCCTGCCTTCTTTTCAAAATGAGCCTTACCAGGGAACACACCGTCACTTTTTGTTTTCGAACAACGGGTCCTCTCAGGTTAAATCGACCAATGGGCCATTGTCTCGATCGTTAATAAATCACCAGATAATTCATCGAGCTTTCGTCTGTTTGACAATTGCACAGGATTAGTATAGTACTTGGGGGTACCAGATCATTTTGAAATCCGATGGTTCAATTCGATGATATCGTATTTTTGGCAATCTATATATTTTTAAAATCAGTTGGTTCAATTTCTCGGAAAATTACCATGTGTAACTTTCTTGGAAAAACAGTACTTGGGGGTACCAGCGCATTTTTACACATGATGGATTCAATTTATTTTATAGGGGGTATTAGCGCATTTTTACATTTGATGAAATCTATAGTTTATTAAAAATGCGTGACTTTCTCGGAAAAACAGGAAATGAGTCATGTGTTAGTAACATAAAAATATTATCTCAAATAATAGTATAGAATGAGTTGTAATTCAGTAATTCACAATGAATTAAAGAATATGGAAGAGTATACTTGTCCTTTTTGTGATCAGCAATTGGCAGAAGTTAATAGTAGTGTGGTAGTACAATGCTGCAGTAATCAGGAAATGTTTAACGATGATGGTGAAAATGTTTGTCTAAATTGTGGTTCCGTCCATGGTTATGATTATTGTAAAGAGTTTGTTGACTATGTATAAAATACGGCGAAAATCGATATATCATCGCAAGTACCATATTGAAAATGTGATAAATGGTATATGTCGTAAGAATAGATTTCAAATTTCAGTAAAAGATAAGGGAAAAATATTGAAAATATTCGAAGAGATAGACAAAGTGCTTCCCTTGGTGAACAATAAACGTAAAAGAATGATTAGCACTAAATTTATGCTTAAGCAAATATTTTTAATGTTTGATCTTCCATTTGATGAAATAATAGTTACTAGATCAAAAAAGACGCTTGGATTTTATGATCGATATTGGGTTGACATTCTAATGTTGAGATTTGATAAGATTATTCGTATTATCAAGCAGTGAATTTTTCATCATATTTCAGTAGGTACTTATCAATAATTGGACTATTGTCAGTCACATAATCATCAATATTCTTCATTGAGATTTGTATACTTGAAGCATCAAAATCACCACTTCTCAACTTGTCTTTTATTGAATTGAGTAGATGTTGATAGCTTTGATAAACATATGTGCAATTTTGGATTTTCAAATCTAGGTTTTTATGCTTCATCCACCCTTGTATCAAAAGTGATGCTGTACTGATGGCTACCAAACTAACACCACCTGTTGCCACACTTGCAGCGAGACCTCCAGTTGCAAAGATGATAGACAATGAGTTCCCAAGTAATTTCCATTTTTTGAACCGTTTAACCGCCTGTTTATGAGCCCAACACTTTCTGTGATATGTTCGGTAATAGGATTTTAATTCATTTACCTGATCTTCTGTTAATTCACCTGAAATATGGTTCCAGCTGAATATGCTTTTTCGCTCTTTCATACATATTGTTCATACTATAATTCTCTTGAATATGCAATATATTAAACCGGAAATCTGGCCACATAATGGAGATCTTTTCATCCATTTTGGTGTAAGGTTCTTGGGTATGGCATAACAATATCCTCGGTCTAACGAATAACGGTTATAAAATCTTCCATACGCATCGTGGAGAATACTATGTGAGTGTAATACATGAATCCAACCAAGTGTTCTTTCAAAAAATCGTGTAATACAACCATTTCCTGGACCAATAAGTCCTATATCATTATGAATATATAAAATGTTGTTAATTGGAAGTATTCTTTTGAAATGCTTGAAATACAAAAATTGGTATACTAGGCATGATTTCAATATTGTGTCATCAATATGAATATGTTGTTGTTTGGTTTTATTAAAAAGATAGCTAACGTATTTAATTATGTCTTCTATCATATACTATATCGTTGCATTAAAATTTGATGATGATCTAAAATTGTTTTTTCATCTAACATAAAATCTAAGTATACACAGAAAAAACTGATACAACCGTCTAAAGGTGCGATGGAATTTGGATTTAAATCACCAAAAGTCATTTGTTGACTACCAGTTCTATTAGCAGATGTAAAACTTCCTATATGTTTTTTGTTCCAATATATTTTACTTTTTACTTACTGTATTTGGAGAAGATAAATTATCCCAATGAACAGATAAGCAGTGCCAAACATTAATTTGACCTAAATCATTTACGGAATAATCTGCTAATTTTGTGAAATTTTGTATAGATGCTGCTGGACCAAAATATACACAATTTGATTGATCAACACCACTTATAGCTAAATTTGAACCATTGATATAGCTGACAAACTTATCATAACCTCCATCGTCATGACCAAAAAGCCCATTTTTCCATGGATTTCCACCTGTATTTGAATTTAATTTATAAACAATGAAAATATTAACAGCATTATTATTTAAATTGATTTGACTTATCATTCTCTGTGATCCATTAAACTTCAAAAAATAACGTCCATTATGTTTCTCAGCCTTGGTACAAACAGTGGGTCTTAAATTTAAAGTTGATTGAGTTGCATTATTTTCTTCATTTGACAGATCATATAATGTTTCAACTTTTCTGCCTGCATTCATATCTACAAAATTATTATTCGCTCTGTCGATTTGATAAACACATTTTGAGTATAATCTAATATATTCAGAAACCCATAAATCTAAAAAACTATCTCTGACAATATCAGAAACTTGTGATTTGATTACAACATGATCAGAATCATTGCCTGCTTTTACATTAGTCAAATGTTTGTTTCCAAGATCATAGTGACCATCTTGTGTTAATGTAAAACCAATTCCTTTATCACCTCTATCACCTTTAGGACCAATTGCACCAGTATCACCTTTGGGACCAACAGCACCAGTATCACTTTTATTGTCTTGATTTAGTGGATGATTAAATAATCCCATTATAATATTAATTTAGATTAATTCATAATTACTTCAAGTGTGAATGCTGTATCAAATGCTCCACTATTGGGGTGTGAATAGTCAATTATAAAATAGCCTCTCGATAATGATTTATTGACTGCAACTGTTCTTATGTTTCTACTCATAGAAGGAATTCTATATTCGAAAAAAGCTGCTGGTAATGGCAATGGCCCAGCACCTTCATTCTTTTTCTTGAAGTAGAACATTCCGGGTTTTTTTCCTTGTATTATATACATATTCTTAATATAAAAGTTATTGTTATGAATAACTAAAAATTCAGCGCCATTAATTAATACAGGCTTCAAAGTATTCTTATTATGTCCTTGTTTGGCTTTAACAAAGCAATTTAAATATTGTATTTGACCAATTATTCCATTCCCATTCAAATCTAGATCACCTCCTAATTTTGGCTGATAGAGAGCAAATCCTCCGAGATCGAAAGCTGTTTCCATAATTACACCTGTAACGCTTGAACGAAATAGATTCAAACTATTTTTATGAATTCTATAGCCATTCAGATTTAAATCACCACCAAGTTTAGCCTCACTTATAAGAAAGCTGTTCATATTAATATTATTTAGCATTGTCAATTCACCATTTTGACCGTCAAATAAGTTTGATGAATTATTAATCAAAGCATGTCCATTCAAATCTAAATCAGTTTGTAATTGCATTTTTTCATTCACGATTTTATAAGCTTCTGCGAAGTCGTAAACACTTGATGGAACGTCTACAGCTTCAAAATCAATACCATATGCAACACAATGAACTTTGTACTTATTTGGATAAGTTGGGTTAGCATTAATATGTATTGTACAATATAAATATTCAGGTGGTGAACTTACTGAAGGTTTTTCAATCCATAATAAATATCTCGAATGATCTTCATTTCTGTTGTCAAATTTTCTCCCTACAGTTTTATGAATTGTAATTCCACCAGTTGCGCTGAACGTTACACTACTAAAACTCATTCCTTCATAATCAGGAAATAGCCATTCAAGAATGAAAGTGTATTTTCCATCTTTTATTGTGTACATATTAAAACCAATTCTAGCTCTGTAAATATGATTAGCTTCTTTATTCAAGTCTACATCAATGACCTTTTTTGAAATCAAATGTGGTGAACGAGGTAAATTGACATATCCATTAACTTTCAAGCCATATTCAGTACTGACTTCATCGATATCATTCATCAAATATTTGAAAGCATTCTTTGGATGAGAAGCAGATGAAATATGACTTTTTTCTAATTGATCTAAATTTACGGCATCGGTTTTATTTGTTCCTTCTTTTAAGTTTGCGAGTGTGTTATCACCCATGTCAATATCACCAGCCATTTGACCTCCAACAAGTTTAAGAAAAGGGGCCTGGTCAACATATCTTTTGTTGGCAGCATCTGTGTTAGCAGTTAGTGTTGCACAGTTGATCACTTTGTTACCAGCAAGATTTAAATTAGCAATCATTTCTTGTGTTCCATCTCGAAGTAGAGTTTGACTGATACTGCTTTTTGATGCGAGATTAGTGTCAATATATGATTTATTCACAAGATCTGCTGGTTGGTTTCCTATCCCATGACCTGTAATAATAAACCCCCAAAATCCTGATTGCCGGTCATTATAACACTTCCATCTTTTTTAAGAAATTGAGAAACATCAATGCCAGCAATTTCAGCATCAACATATGATTTGTTTACAGCATCTTGTTGGTTTGAGGGGTTATCCTGCAGGTTGATGATTTTGTTTAATTTCATGTCAACATTACCACCAAATGCAACATGGCCGTTTTCAATTTCATAAGCTGGGTCATGGAGAAAGTAAGATAAATTGGTATGAAAGCCAAAAGCTCCATAAACAATTAAATGTGTTTTAGTATTAGGTGTAGCAGCTGTACTACTTAGATCAACCTGTATTGCCGCCTGCCCACCACTGGTTTTTTCTATCTGGAAAAGTTTTTTCATGTAACCATCAACGTGTGGAGTTTTAGGAAAAGGTTTTTGAAACGGCTGTCCCGCATCTCGTATATTTACAGTTGGAAGGAATATATCGACTGTTGCATTTCGAGGGTCTGAGGGTGAGAAAAACTCAGTAACAAATGTGTACCGTCCATTTCTTAAAGATGTCACATTAAAACGAATTTTGGATGTAAACTTGCCACTTCGTTTAATGAAAAAAGACAATGACGACTTGTTTATGTGATATGGTGATCTGTCAAAATTCTCAATTTGAAGGTTTTCCACGCCTTGAACTGCAGAAGACTTGGTTTTGTCCTTCAGTAAAAATGCGAATGGGTTGCGTTGAGCTCCTGATGCTGAAAAAACAAGGTCATCAACATACTTTTTGTTAACTGCGTTGCCTCTGGGGGTGTTGTTGTCGGCATCTTTTAAATTTTGAATTGTGTACCCATCCATGTCTAGATCGCCCTCAGCTGGGTCGGTTCCATCCCGTTTTAGACAGCTTGCAATTTGAGAGTCAACATAGCTTTTGTTTGTGGCGTCTAATATATCAACGGGATATTTCATGTTTTTGACAATATTCCGTCCCATGTCCAAATCTCCAGTCATTGCAACACTTCCATCTTTTTTAACTAAGTCCGATTTGTCAAAATTGGCAATTTGTGTGTCAACATATGATTTGTTTACAGCGTCTTGTGGGTTTGAGGGGTTATCCTGCAGGTTGATGATTTTGTTTAATTTCATGTCAACATCACTACCAAACGCAACATGGCCGTTTTCAATTTCATAAGCCGGGTCATGGAGAAAGTAAGATAAATTGGTATGAAAGCCATAAGTTCCATAAACAATAATATGATGTTTGACATTTTTCAATATGTTTGGTGTAATAACTATTAATTTAATCCTTGAGGCTGCTTGACTTGTTTTTTCAATGAAGAATATTTTCTTAAGATAACCATCAACAACATGTGTCTTTGAAAATGCTCTTTGTATTGGACTTTTTCTTGTATGTAAATTTGATGTCCTCGTTTCAATTTCAATTGTCGCTTGCCCTGGATTATTTTCTGTATAAAATTCAACAACAAAAGTGTACTTTGAAACTTCCAATTGTGATACATTGAACACAAAATCAGATGTGATGCTTTCATCTGGAACTATAAAAGACAATGATTTTTTATTAATCTTGTATGGGCTCTTATTGAAGTCTTCTAATTGAAGATTATTCGCATTTTGTGTTACAGTTGTTTTCGATATGTCTTTCAACAAAAAAGCGAAGGGGTTTTCTTGATAACCAGATGCTGATAAAACAAGGTCATCAACATACTCCTTCGCATTGAGATATGATGAAATAACAAGATCATCAGCATACCCCTTTGTGGCTGCATCTTTGTTTGCAGTTGGTGTTGCTACATCAGTCAATTTTTTATTTTCGATATCATAATCCCCATCAAGTGTAAATCTAATTCCATAACCTCTTGGACCAATTGGACCTCTTTCACCTCTTTCACCTTTATTACCTTTTTCGCCTTTAAAACCAAATGGACCTCTATCACCTTCATCACCTTTTGGACCTGGTGGACCTCTATCACCTTTATCACCTTTTGGACCAACTGGTCCTCTTTGACCTCTTTCACCAGTTCCTGTTCCTGTTTCATCTTGATTTGGTAAAAAGTTAAAAATACCCATATATTAATAGATTAGATTATACCATAAAAGTTTCTCTTAACTGTTTTCATTGGCTTATCAACATAACAGAAGGAATACGGCTTTTTGGTTGCTTCAATATACTTTTGCTTGTCGATTCCAAGCTCTTGTGATATAATGTTTCTCTCTCTTGTGGATGGGAAATCATAAAGACAGAAATGGCTACAATTAAGTCTAACAGATTTTGGGCAACCGTAGAACGACTGTGTTAGATACAGTACTGAACAATTTTTGTGGCGGCCCTGAATGAAATAGCTTATGATTTGATCTTGTTTTTTATCAGTCACGAAATCATCAAACACAACAAGTCGCTGCAAATCAGTGTCTTTAATTTGTTCAACAGGGAGTATCTCATCTTGACTGCAAACCAAAACAGGGTAACCAACTTGTTTGCTTATTCCGTCCATCACTTGCTGTAAATATTGATATTTGTCTTGATCCAAGTTCTTGGCGTATAGATGTATTTGATCATAATAGACCAACGGTTCCATAATCAGATACAAAAACAAGGTTGTCTTTCCAGATCCAGAATTTCCAGCCAATAACATTCTGAATGTATCTTTTGGCATATACGGATACAACTGTCTGAATGAATTATTTGAATTCTGAACGATATCGTAATTTGGAATTTCCATATGTTAATAGTTTAGATTAGTCTAACACAATTGTATATGGATATAGAACGTATGAAAAGGCTTCTAAAAAGTGGAATTGAAGCTGGAAATAAAACTAGAGAAGTTCGTGAGGTTATCAAGACTTATGAAAACAGAAAACAGGATGCATATGATACAACGTCAGAATTACTGAAACCTTCTATTGATGTTCAGAAGAGTGTAAAAGAAAGTGTTGACAAAAAACAGGATGAAGTCATTGAACAGTTGAAACAAAATCAACTGGCTTTGACACAAGGACTTGATGATGTTATGGAATCTAATCGCAGAGCAATTGTATTTGAAACGGAACTTCCTAAAGCCATTGAAGCACCAAAAGATGAGGATAAGGTTATTACAGAACCCGACATTTTAAAGATCGATAACTATTTCGATAAAGATGACAGAATTATATTAAAAAATCATAATTTTTTGAAACCAAATGATTTAACTCAAGTCAGCCCATAAAAACTTGTTGAAGAAAGGATAAAAGCTGGAAATATGGCTAAAGATCTCGGAAGAAAAAAAGCACGTTCAAAAACACCGGAAGATAAACAATCTTATGATCGAGAGTTACAAACTTTGAGGAAATACAGAGAAACGATTGCAGATGTATTAGCTTCTTACAAATACAAAACAGGGCAAGGTATTAGAAAGAGAAAAGTGCAATATGGAGCAGGTGTTGTCCATTACAATAATATCAATGACTTACTTTCACGATTGCAGTTGCTTGGTGGGTCTATTTTTGCTGGTAATAATAGCATAGGTGTGAGAAATGAGTTTGTAAACATATTGCATACATTAAGCAAACTGGGTATTGTTTCAAATAAGGAGCTAAATAAAATAATGACTAAATATCTAATGTAAATGTATATGACAGAAATTTCATTACGATTCAACAGTAAAAACAGAGACAACGTTGGTGTTAGTCTGAGTCATGATTTCACAAAAAGATTTAATACTCCTCTTGTATTATCAAATGATATGAAATATGAAATGGCTGTGAAGTCTATTAACATGACATACAGCTGGTATAACATAAGAGAATCTTATGGGAATAGTCAAATTAAATATAGCCATGACATAGGTGCAAACTGGGAAACAATAACATTCGTTGATGGTATATACTCATATGATGAAATTAATAGCTACATTCATGAGTACTTGAGAAAAAATGGACATATACTGAATCCATCTGAAACAGACGAATAAAAATTTAAGTATGGTATCAATATATTTTTCGTTTTATCAACATATCGTATCTTGATTGAACTGAATGAAAACTATCGAGTGGATCTGAGAAATTTTGATTTCAGAAAACTTATCGGGTTTGATTCAAAAATAATTTCAGCCACTGAATATGGAACAAACTTACCTGATATAACACGTGGAGTAGATGAAAACTACATTAATTGTGATAAGGTGACAGACAGCATCGTTGATGGAAATTCCACAAATACTATCGCTGTTATTCCAGTCGCAGATCTCATCAGAAGTTTACCATTCAATTATAAACCTCTTTTTCTTTCATGGAATCCAGTATCAACACATACAATCAGTTCAATACGCTTTTATGTCACAGACTCTTCTAGAGCTCCAGTTGATTTAAATGGGATAGATTGGTATATTGAGTTATTCTTGAGAGGGACTGAATTATAGAACCTAATAGTATATGAAAAGGTTTGAATTAAAAAAATATGAACATTATGGTGAAGGTATTCTGACTGACATCGTCAAAACAGCTGGAAAAAAAACGGCTGAAAAAGCAGCTACAACAATTGGTGAGCATACTGGTAAAAAAGTTGGTGACAAAATAATAGAACTTTTGAGAAGGAAAAAGAGAAATGGTAGGAGTGAGATTAAGACTGGGGGTGAGATCAAAAGAGGCCGTGGCAGACCTCGAAAAATTAAATAACTTTTATCTAACACAATAATATAAGTCAAACTATCGCGACTCAAAATATATCGAACGATATGAAGATGTGGTGTTCGAACTAGAGACAGCACTTAATACTGTAGTAGCAAATAATGCTCATCAGAGGAAAACAGGTTACCGATTTGTTGTTGATAACAGTGGAGAGACAACACCATTTGACTGGTATAATGCCCGTTTTAATGTTATTTTCAAAGAAAATAAGCTTGTAGATGGAGCTAATATTGCTAATGCAGATCGAAATGGTATTGTTAATTCAGTTCACGCTCTTATTAACACCATTAGTGTAAAAATGAATGGTCTTGATGTTTATGAATGCCGTGATGCAAACCAAGCCACAAATATTAAGTCGTTGCTTGAGTATTCACAAGGTTATGCTGTAAGTCAGGGAACCAATGAGTTCTTCTATCTTGACACCAGAAGGCATGCCGAACATAGAACAGCTCAGGCGGCTTATTATAACAAAGGATTCGCAGATCGTAAAGCTTTGCTTAATGATGGTGGTGAATTAAATGCAGAGATAGCATTGAACAGATACGGTTTTTTCAAGAGCTTTTGGGATGAACTTAAGCCTAACTCAAAAGTAGAGGTGAACCTAACACTTGAGAGTGATGACAATTTGATTTGGCAAGCTACTGATGAATGTCGTGTGGTACTAACTAAATTCCAGCTAATATTTCCTCGCATTGTTTTCAATTCTGTGGGAAAGTCTTTATACATGAGCAGGTATCTTGACAACAGAAAGTGGACTTACATGAGAGAAATGGTTGAGAGAGGCAATTCAATAAGACAGCAGACAGCCAATTTCCGTATTTCCACAGGAATAAACAAACCCAGGCATGTCTTTGTATTCATCATCAATGATGCAAATGATTCAGATCAGACAGAGAATAAATTTCTCTATAACACATTCTCTGTTGCAAATAACCAAACTTTGACTGATTGTTATCTCGAGGTTGGCAATGGAAATGATTATCCAGAGGTTCATTATAAACCATCAACAGAACCATCAAGAGTATTCAGAGATGTTTTGAAATATGTTCAAGTTGTAAATGACTTCAGTGATAGCACTCTTCTTAACAGAGAAAACTTTGGTACAATATTCCCTTTCATTTATTTTGATCTGACAAAACAGAAACAGGATATTAAAGATGGAATGACAAAACTGACTTTCAAATACACTTTGAGTGCTGCAACAAATGCTGATTATAGTGTGTATGCACTGGTTATGTATGAGCAGGATGTTGAAATGAGAAAGACTGATGGAAAGTTGATTCTGAGATCTATGTAAATAGAATAATTAATTGGAAATAATTAAATAAATTAATAAATAAATTAAATAAATTAATTAAATAAATTAATTAAATAAATTAAATAATTATTTATTTAAATACAATTTAGTATAAACATATATTATATGACTACTTATCATCCTCATGGAGTGAGACTTTCACAAGGTCAGAAAGAAAAACTCGCAAAAGCCATTAAATCAAATTCAGCTGTAACATTGAGGTTATCGCATAACGAATTATCAGGTAATGATCAACTCATGTTGACAAAAAGACAAATCAACAAACTGATGAAATCGAAAAGATCAGGAAAAGGTTCAGATATCAGTATATCAAAAACACAAATCAGAAAAGCTGTTGTACATGGAGGTTCTCTTTGGTCAAGTCTTTTTTCACTTGGAACAAGACTATTGCCATATGCAGGTAAGGCAGTAGCTAAAGCGGCTCCAGCATTGGCCACAGGTGCTCTTTCTTCATTGGCAAGCCTTGGTATTGATAAATTATTTGGAAAGAAACAAAAAGGAGGATTCATTATTCCTAATCAAAACTTGTCCCAACTATTGAATTATAAAAATTTGTTAAATGTGAGACAAATGGCTGATCTTGTAAATGCGATGCAGTCTGGTGGACAACTCGCTATCAAACCAACAAAAACTCAGTCTGGTGGTTTTCTTGGAACACTTTTAGCAAGTATTGGAATTCCTCTGCTTATGAATGCCTTAACTGGAAAAGGTTTGCATGTTGAACACAGTCGTCCAAGACGGTCACTGCCGGTACATGTTCCAGATAATATTCAAACTAGTAAAATAAATACAAGTGGTGGAAAACATGAAATGTTTCCATGGAGATCACCCCCAGTTGTTGGTACATGGGATAACCCAATCGGTTATGGAATGAAAAAAAAAAAAAGACCAAAGGAAAAGGGCTTCTATTAGGAAAAAACAGTCCATTCAATTCAATCCCCATACTAGGAACAATACTGTAAGATTCATCAATAAACCATTATCTAACTTTGATTTACAAGCTTGGGTGAAACAACTTGGAATAAAACATTTTAGAGGAGTTTTCAGTCGGGATGCTTTGCCAAGACAAATCAAAAACAAAGAGTGTGGAATAGTCAATCTTGACAGTCGGATTGGACCAGGCACTCATTGGGTATGTTATCGGAATATGGACACATACTGTGAATACTTCGATTCATTCGGATTGATGATGCCAACAGAAGTTCAAATATATATGGCTACAAGCGGGAAACAACTTGAATACTCTGGTGATGAGATACAAGAAAGAGATTCAGTCTTGTGTGGATATTGGTGTTTGTACTATCTACTCGAGAGACAAAAAGGCAGATCAATTCTTGATACAATACACAATTCCAAATTCAGTTCAACAGATGCAATTGTCAATCACAGATTCATCATAGACTACTTCAAAAATATCTAACCCATTTGTATATGAAATCATATTGTGTCAAACAGAAGAAAGTAACTGAATGTGTACCAGGAAGTGAAAGATATCAAAAGACAAAAAATGGTCGAACTATGATGAAATGCACTTGTGCTGAATGTGGAATAACAAAGACTAAATTCGTCAAGAGAATGGGAAACGGATTGGCCCGTCTGAAGGGGCGGGCATACTAGATTCAGCCGCAGATATGGCACTAACAGGATTCTTGGAACATGGAGTCCCTTATTTAGCGAAGAAAGGTGTTGAAATGGGGAGATATTATGCTTCAGAAGCAATGAGAAATCCAAAGCTGCAAAAGCAATTGATTGATAAAGGACTTTCCCTAGCAAAGCCAGTGATTACAAAGGTTGGTAAAGAAGGCTTAATGCAATTGAGCACTGCTATTAGACCCAAACGCTCTGACAAGAAAAAAATGTATAAAACGGATATTAAAGGATTGGATTACGGCGGTGCTATTGACATTCACAAGATGATCGGTAAACTACCAAAACCAAAAAGTGGATGGACAGCCGGAAAGTATAAATACATGGGGCCTTATAATCCCCTCGATAAACAGTTAGAGTATGATAAAAACACAGGTGAGGTCACAAAATGGTATGTCCAACCTTACAACAAAGTAGATGAAATAGCAGCATATCATGATATATGTTATGATATGGGAAAAAATAAAGGTGATTGTGACAAAACAATGGTTGAGTCACTTGATCAAATACCGTATGGTGAGATGCCAAAATGGGGTCAAACAGCTAGATTCTTAATCAATAAAAAACAGAAACTTGGTCTTGGTGTTTCAAAAAACGGAAAAAGCCGTCGAGTGAGGAAAACTGGCAAGAAAAACTAGCAGATTAATTACATGCACCCATAAAACGAAATTTCACTCGGCGGCGTGTGAATGTAAATAAAATTGATGAAATATGGGCAAGTGATCTAGTTGAAATGCAACAGTTCAGTAAATGGAATAAAGGTTATCGATATCTTCTTATGGTTATTGATGTCTTCAGCAAATATGGTTGGATTGTTCCTCTGAAGGATAAAAAGGGTGAATCTGTCACTGAAGCATTCAAAACAATATTCAAGGAAGGCAGAAAACCACAGTATTTATGGGTTGATAAGGGAAAAGAATTCTATAACAAACATGTGAAAGACCTATTAGAGAAAAATGGGATACATATGTACTCAACTGAGAATGAAGAAAAGTCCTCAGTGGTTGAAAGATGGAATAGGACAATTAAATCCAAAATGTGGAAGTTGTTCACTGTTCAAGGTAATACACAGTATTTAGACATGTTACCAAAATTAGTGAAAAAGTATAATAATACCAAACATTCAAGCATAAAGATGACACCTACAGAGGCTTCAAAGAAAAAGAATGAAGGAACTGTTTACTTTAATCTATATGGTGATATGGAGCCATTAAAACAGAAACCAAAATTTAAAATAGGTGATAAGGTCCGAATATCTAAGTATAAACGGAATGTGTTCGACAAGGGCTATACACCAAATTGGACTGAGGAAGTGTTCACAGTTGATAAGATTCAATACACTAATCCAATAACATACAAAATAAAGGATCTGAAAGGTGAAGATATTGAAGGGAGTTTTTATGAACCTGAATTATTAAAAGCCAGACAGGATGTTTTCCGTATCGACAAAGTCATTCGCAGAGATTACAAGAAGAAGCAAGCTTTGATGAAGTGGAAGGGGTATAGTGATGAATTTAACAGTTGGATACCGATCAAGGATTTAAAGAATATTATCTAACATATATATAACAGAAGATACAGTTGTACATACTGTTTCTGCTCATGGTAGCCAAGAATATTATTATTCCTGACTATATTTAAACACAGGTCGAAAATGAATTAAAAAATAAATTATTATAATATAATATACAAATGCAAAAATATTCCTACAATAATAAAGAATTAGATGTATCAATAGATTGTTATCTTGATGATAACAATGACATTTGGTTCAGAGGAAGAGACATAGCTATTATTCTCGACTATAAAAATCCACAAAAAGCAATCAAGGATCATGTTTTATCTGATGATAAAATCTTAAGAGACCACAAAATCAGCATAAATTCACGATGTAACAAAACGTTACCTCATGCTGAGACCATCGAAAAAACTTTCAAATATTTTTTTATAAATGAATCAGGACTTTATTCACTAATATTGTCTTCTAAAAAACAAGAAGCAGTAAAATTTAAACATTGGGTTACATCAAAAGTATTGCCATCAATCAGGAAACAGGGATATTACAAACAGTTCAATGACAGAAGCAATAATATGCTATTAATTGAATGTGAAAATGATCTGCATTATAAGATTGTTTCATTCATCAGAAAGAAATATGAAGACGCATTAATGATTGCTGGTTTAGGTGAGAATCAAATAAGTGCAAATATCAGAATCAAAAGTTATAACAAAGGATATATGCCTGGTCAGTGTGATTTGATGCTGTTGAATCCCACAAGAAAATACAGTGCTCTTTGTCTTGAATTTAAAAGCCCTACTGGTGTGTACAAAGTGAACGATAAACAAACTAATATGAAGGAAATGTATGAGAAAAACAAGTGTAAATACATCATGAGTAATTGCTTTGAAGATTTAATCCATGAAATAACTAAACACATGGAAGAGAGCAAAAAATACTTATCAAGAAGAACAAATTTAAACGCAGATTGAAACCATTTAAAAAAATAAAATATATAGTAATATTATATTTGGAAAATCAAAATGTCAAGAGAGGTCGAGGAAGACCAAGAGTTCTAACTGATGATGAAAGAAGAAAAAACAAGACCGAATGCATGCTCAATAAAGATTGGTATTGTGATGCTTGCAAAAATGGTAAAAATTATACATTAGCAGGTAAATGGACTCACATGAAAACAAAAAAACATGCTTCAAAAGTACACACTAATATTATGATGATTGAAGGACAAATAGAATTACTTATGAGTGATGGAGAAGTTAGCAGTGATGAAGCAATCAAGGTAATAAATGATAATAGTGATATTATGGATAGAATTATAGATTCTGATTTGAAATGGAGAATGAATATGGATGATCCATATTATGATGTGGATTAATTAAATTATAGTTCAATGGATTCATTATTTGGATTAATTGAATTTAAACGCAATATAAAACCTTTTAAAGATAAAAATATATAGAATTTATATAATGGAAAAAATTATCTCAACCATTAGTATGAACAAGAGTGATCTTAAAAAACTTAGTAAATCTCAATTAATCAATCTGTTGTTGAAGCAACAGAAGAAGCCAAAGGTTGTTGTGGTAAATGATTACAAACCAACACCTCCTCCAAGAACTAAAAAAATGAAGAGAGTAACACAAAGACCAACTGTGAAAGAATTGGTTGATTACTTTGAGAGGAAAAGATTGCCAGCACCACCAAAAGAATGGTTGGAAGAAATAGAACAATTGAAAAAGAGACCTGTTCCAGCACCCAGAACTAAAAAGCCTGTGCCGGTTCCAACACCCAGAACAAAAATAGAGCAAACAGAGAAAGCTCTGAAGGGCTTCACAAAGTCTTTTGAAATTGATATAAAAAATGACAAAGACCCGCTAGAGTAACTATTAAACACAAGAATGGCAATCGAAACACACATTTAAAAATTGTTAAATGAAATGAAAGGACTGAAATTTGTTGAAACACTCAAGGTAACATTCGCAAAAATGACTGACGGAGCAATAGAATACAAAACCGCATATTTCAACAGTCAAGCTGAAACAATCATAAATAATCAAGAGATCAATGAATCACTACAAGAGTCAAAACAACAAATAATAAATAAGATTGCAGTTTGGGTTTCTGAGGGGTCTGGTTGGACAATCGAATCTGTTGATAGTCATTACCTCAATGTGGTGAAATATGAACCAATCAAAGGTTCTTCATACATAAAACTACCAGCAGAATTACGAAATAGTGCCAAAGGTTTAATTAACTTGAAAAATGAGGATAATGAATGTTTCCGATGGTGTCACATCAGACACTTGAACCCAGAAGAGAAATACCCACAGAGGATTAAAAAAGTTGATAGGAAATTTATTGAAAATTTAGATTATTCAGGAATTGAATTTCCAGTGACTACCAAACATTACAATAAGATTGAAAAACAAAATGAGATCAACATCAATGTTTTCGGTTATGAGGATAAACAACCATATCCAATATATGTATCAAAAGAGAAATATGCAGACTGCTTGAATCTGCTTCTAATAACTGAAAATGAAAACAAGCATTATGTGCTAATCAAAGATTTCAATAAGTTTATGTACAATCAAACAAAGCACAAAGAAAGAAAACACTTTTGCATGCACTGTCTTCAATGCTTCAGCTCTGAAAGGGTTCTGAATGATCACAAGGACAACTGCATGCAAGTAAATGGCACACAGGCAATAAAAATGCCAAACAAAGATAACAACATACTGAAATTCAACAATTTCCATAAACAACAACAAGTACCATTTGTGATCTATGCTGATTTTGAAGCCATCACTGAAAAAATACACGGTTGTCAACCTAATATTGACAAATCATATACAGAGGCTTATCAGAAGCATACTGAATGTGGCTACGGCTATAAAGTAGTTTGTTGTTATGATGATAAATACACAAAACCAACAAAAATTTACAGAGGTGAAAAGGCTGTGTACAAATTCATGGAGGCTATGCTGGAGGAAGTCAAATATTGCAAAAGTATTGTGAAAAAGAAATTCAACAAACCACTCAGAATGACAAAAGAGAATGAGGAGGAATTCCAAAAAGCCATAGAATGCCACATTTGCAATAAACAATACACTGATAAAGACATTCGAGTTCGAGATCATTGCCATATCACTGGTAAATACAGAGGCTCTGCCCATCAAGAATGTAATCTAAAGCTCAGAGTGAATGCAGAAGAAATAAAAATACCTGTTATATTCCATAATTTGAGAGGTTATGATAGTCATTTCATAATGCAAGAGATTGGAGCCATTGTTAAGAAACACACTTACACAAATAAGAAAGGTGAAAAGTGTCAAATGGCAATCAATGCCATACCCAACAACATGGAGAAGTATATGGCTTTCATGCTTGGTAATCACCTCACGTTCATCGATAGTTTCCAATTTATGAGCTCTAGTTTGGATAGACTAGTCAGTAATCTACTAAAAGAGTCATTAAAATACACCTCCCAAGAATTCAAAGGTAAAGAGCTTGATTTGATGTCTCAAAAAGGAGTTTATCCATACGACTTCATGGACAGCTTTGATAAATTCAATGAAAAGCTTCCACCGAAAGAAGAATTTTACAGTGTATTAAGAGACAAACACATAAGTGATGAGGACTATACACATGCTCAGAGTGTGTGGAATACATTCTGTCTCAAAAATATGGGTGAGTATCATGACCTGTACCTTAAATCTGACATTCTTCTATTAGCTGATGTATTTGAAAACTTCAGGAAAACATGCCTTGAATACTACAAACTGGACCCATGTCATTATTTCACGTCTCCAGGGCTTTCGTGGGACGCAATGCTTAAAATGACTGACATTAAACTAGAGCTTATGGTTGATATTGACATGTTTCAATTCATTGAAAAGGGTATGCGTGGAGTAATCAGTTATATAGCCAATCGTTATGGAAAAGCAAACAATAAATACATGAAAGAATACGATGAGAAGGCGCCCTCAAAGTATATCATGTATCTCGATGTTAATAATTTGTATGGCTGGGCTATGAGTCAATACCTTCCAACAAGCGGATTCAGATGGATGACACAAAAACAGATTGATAAGATAGACCTAGCTAAGTATAAAGAAGATAGCAACAAAGGTTTGATACTTGAAGTTGACCTTGAATACCCCCAAGAGTTACATGATCTGCATAATGACTACCCACTTGGACCGGAAAAGGCCAAAGTAGCTGAAAGTATGTTGTCTGAGTATTGTAAAAACATCGCGAAGAAATATAAAATATCAACTGGTCTGGTACATAAACTAATACCAACATTAAGCAACAAAGAAAAATACGTGCTCCATTATAGGAACCTCCAATTATACACTGATCTCGGTTTGAAAATAACTAAAGTCCATCGAGTGTTAGAGTTCAATCAGTCCGCATGGTTGAAGCAATATATTAATTTCAACACTCAGAAAAGAACTAACGCTAAAAATGCCTTTGAGAAAGACTTCTTCAAACTCATGAACAATTCAGTCTTCGGAAAAACGATGGAAAACCTCAGAAAGCGAGTAGACGTCAGATTAGTCACCGATGAAAAGAAACTATTAAAAATGGCTGCTAAACCGACATATGTTAGCAGTAAAATCTTCAATGAAAATTTAGTAGCTGTTCATAAGATAAAAGAAACACTCACCCTGAACAGGCCGGCATATGTGGATATGTGTATTCTAGACCTTAGCAAGACACTGATGTACGATTTCCATTACAACTACATTAAAGAGAAGTATGGAAACAAGGCGAAGCTGCTCTTCACAGACACAGACAGCTTGACCTGTGAAATCGAAACCGAAGACGTTTATAGAAATTTCTGGAAGGATAAAAATAAATTTGACAACAGCGACTACCCAGAATACTCTCCATATTTCGATAAGACGAATAAAAAAGTAATTGGTAAATTCAAAGATGAGGCTGCAGGAGTTCCAATTTGTGAATTCATCGGTCTACGATCGAAAATGTATAGCTATATGAAAGACAACCAAAAAGGAGGGAAGACTGCTTAAGGAATTAGGAAGAATATTATTAAGAATAACATCAAACATGAAAATTATAAAGAGACACTATTTGATAATAAACAGTTGCATCATAGAATGAAAACAATCAGAAGCCAAAACCATCAACTAGGAAGTTATGAGATAAATAAAGTATCACTCAGCTGCTTTGACGACAAGCGGTATATTCACGATATTGGCGTGACAAACTATGCATACGGACATTATAAAATCTAGCTGTTGACGTCACACCATAGCTGTGGTGTTTTTATCACCTCAAACCCACTGATTTGCCTAGTTCAGGATAGTATTGTGAGTTTTGTTGTATATTTAATTTAAATTACTGCCCTCTTTCTGACCCTTTACCCAAAGAATTAGCATATGAGACAGGAACATTTGTTGGGGGATTTCCCTTTCGAATGAGTCACCAAACTACGTCACTATGTTTAGGGGATTCTAGATTTTTCGCTTTTTACACATGCGTATTATTTTTTATCTTTGAAAATTTCATTTATGTACCACAAGCATAAAAATGAAAATACAAACGCATATATACGGGCTGTTTTACACAGATAAAGTGTGGCTTGTATACAAAGTATCTAACGATTGGAAAAAGCGGGGGCCTTTCGTTAGCGAAATGTATACAAGCCACCCCGTGGAATAACGAAAAACCCCCGCCGTTATTCCATGGGTTAAAAACACACAAAAAATCACCCTGAGATGGTGTCGGGTTGTTGGGTAGAGCTATATTCAAGATTAGACTTGTCAGAAGTGCCGGTTCAACCTCAAGCCGGAGGGTGAAAAAAACAATTAAACAAATACTTGGCCCTAAGAGGGTCTGATAGGGCCAGAGCGGAGTGGTGGTGGGAACATAAATGATAGTGCTCTGGTGGTGTGGAGGTGGGAATTCAAAAAACAAAAAAAACCTCTCATGAGGGACGGGTGGTGATTCAAATTCCAAATTAAGTCCCTCATGAGAGGTTCTGGTGGCCACCAGTTTTGCTATTTCTTTCTGCATCTTTAATTGCTTCAACAAATTCAAAGGTAATTTTTCCGAGAATGTCACGCTCGGTAATTTTTCCGAGAAAGTCACGCATTTTTAATAAACTATAGATTTCATCAAATGTAAAAATGCGCTGATACCCCCCTATAAAATAAATTGAATCCATCATGTGTAAAAATGCGCTGGTACTCCCAAGTACTGTTTTTCCAAGAAAGTTACACACGGTAATTTTCCGAGAAATTGAATCAACTGATTTTAAAAATATAAGATTGCCAAAAATACGATATCATCGAATTGAACCATCGGATTTCAAAATGATCTGTACCCCCAAGTACTATACTACTCACAGGCACTTCTCGAAAAAAAAAATGTGCGTTGCTTCTTCCTGTACGGCCAGTAGTAATGCTCTGTTTAAGGACATTAGATATTGTTCTGATGACCTCGAACATTGTCCCTGTCTTATGTCTGAAAGAGCCGATAGAAATTGCTTGTCATCTTCTGATTGACGCAATAGCTTAGTCAAGCCAAAACGATGTGTTATCGAGAAGTCGAACAACGGAGAATACTGACATAAGCTCTCCTTCATCGAAGAGATTGGGCACCGGTTGCAACTGTAAAAATTCGCTAACAAGAATTACTTGTTTACCGGCAAATAGCAGGCTCTTACTGAGTTAATTCGTTGCAAGATCAGGAGGTAGAAAGTTCACAAGTTCAAACATTCTTCTACTCGACATACTGGCTTCATCCCATATAATAACCTCGAGAGCCGTTAACCTTTCTCGAATAAGCGAATTTCCTGCCGACCTTTCTACAAGTTGGGCGATCGAGAAAATGGCCCGTTGGTCGATTCGACCTGAGAGGACCTGTGGTTCGAAAACAAAAAGTGACGGTGTGTTGCCTGGTGAGGCTCATTTTGTGTACTCGGGTCTCTACAATCTTGTGAGCTGTAATTAAATCAAGCAAACTGCCGCTTGGCGTCGGGTTCATGAAGAGGATTGAGTTGCCTAGCGAATTGAAATGAAACTAGAAGATCTGTGCTTGGATTTCGAGGGTATTTGTGGCCGCCCGGCCATTCTGAGCTAGGATTTTTCGCTACTTGGATCAGGCGTTCCTTATTTGAGTGTGATGCCTTCTTCTT
>JAEMWC010001121.1:62500-137500 GCA_016490735.1 Pachyseris speciosa | reverse complement strand
GGGGTTACGCTTTTAGTCTTGAAATTTATTCAACCAATTTTGCGTCGTGGACTGAATTACATTACCTCTTCAAAGAAAACAAAGTGAGACTTGTCAGGAGCTCCCAACGACAAGTTTCGTTGGATATCTGTTCGGTGGAGGGTAGTTCGCCTTAGGCTTTGGGCGTCGATATAAGTGTACACTCGGATTTTCGTAACTGAAACATGGCCTTGATAGATTCGCAATGGGGTAATCATAGCCCCTGAAGTTTTCGTAAAGGTCATATTTGCTGTTTTTGGCAGTCAAAAACGTCAGCTAGCATTTTCGGAAAGAAAATAGTTCCCTAGAAAAAGCGTGGAATATTCATTTCAGTTAGCATTTACTCAAAGATTTTGTGGTAACAAGAAATTACATTCCACAGAATCATTGAACATCTTGATATCCGACACTGTGCTGGAGTCAATGGATCGAAAACAAATAACGGCATTGGTTCTGTTAGATCTATTTAAGGCTTTTGATAGCATAGATCATTCACTTCTCCTCACAAAGCTTCGATCGCTGGGATTTTCTAATAGGGCTGTTGAGTGGTTTAAAAGCTATCTATCTGGAAGAAGTCAGATTGTGCGCATTGGCACTACTCTATCTGAGTCACACCTCACTACACATGGAGTCCCCCAGGGCTCCATTTTAGGACCTGCCTTATTCAATATTTACATAAATGATCTGCCTTTAGTGCCAAACATTTGTTCACTTGAATCCTATGTTGACGACTCGAAATTATACATCTCGTTTCCAGTAAAGGACATTGACATTGCTGCTGGACAGCTGACCGAAGATCTACGAAGGATCGCTGCCTGGTGCTGCGCTAATAGTCTGTTGTTAAATCCAGATAAGACCAAGCTTTTGCTGTTGGGTACGCGTCAGATGCTGCGTAAAATTCCAGACGATATTCACGTAACGCTTCTCGGCAAACAGATATATCCTGTTTCTTCTGCTAAGGACTTAGGAATTACAATCGATGCAAGTCTGACCTATGATGAACACGTGACTAATCTAGTCCCTTCTTGTGCTGCTAGTTTGTGTCAGATCAACAGAATTAAGCATGTTTTAGACAGGCAGACTCTTATTACTATAATTAAGGCCTTAGTTTTTAGTAAATTATATTATTGTTCTTCCGTCTGGGCGAACTCATCTAAGAGAAACTTGAAAAAACTTCAACGCGTTCAAAATTTTGCTGCTCGCATCATAACTGGCACAAAAAAGCATGAGCATATCTCGCCAGTATTACGGGAGCTAAATTGGCTACCGATTCATCTTGCCGTTCAGTACAGGGATACTGTTATGGCCTTTAAATGCGTCAAAAACTTAGCTCCGCCATACCTATGTAATAAATTTAGAAAGAGATCTGATGTACATTCCGTGGCAACGAGAAATAGTAATCTGTTAAACATTCCATTTTTCAAGTCGGCGTCCGGCCAGCGGTCCTTCCACTATCGAGCAACAACATTGTGGAATGCCCTGCCTGATGACATGAAAGACCTCCATTTGGATCCTTTTAAACAAAAATTGCAGAAACTGCTTTGGGATGATTTTTAATTTTTAGTTTTTAGTGGTTTGTAATTTTTAGATTATATATATAGCTTTTTGAGATAGGCCTTTGAATTATTGTAAATAGATACTGAAAAGCCCTGATGGGAGTATTTAATAAAGTTTACAAGTTTACAAGTTTCCTAACATTTTTGGGCAACTGAAATTTCAGCTAAGGTATTCGAACAGATGAAATTCTTCTAGCTAACAAAACCATCACTCAGTAGACAGACTTCAAACACCATAAGGTACTTAAAAATGCCTTTCTACAGCTCTTAGTTGATTATGCTCGTTGGCTGCCCCTGACTTTTGCAAAATACTCCTAAAATTTGAAAGTAAAGTAAAATGCACCGATTGTCTTCGAAAAACAAAAGTGTGGTTGGACTGTGCGGCTGAATGTCTAAGAAAAGCCAGCATGGACTGATTAGCGAGGGAAGCAGTTCGGCTGAAAAAAACAAAAACAAAAACAAATGTGCTGCCAAGTCAAGTACTAGTACCAATCAAAGCTTAGAAAATGCGTTCGATTCGTGAATGACCGCAAAAATAACAAAAATTCGTAGTATTAATAAGCATTACACACTTCTCTCATTAACTTCTTTTTAAACTGGAATAGTTAATAAATACATTTTCTAACGCAATTTCGTACTGCTTCCAGCATTAATTTTGTATGCATTTTGTGACTCAAACTCTATTCATACTCGCCGTTTTAACCGGGTTAGTACAACAGCGATGCAAAAACAACTAATTCACAGGGCTAAACGGAAATCTTTCCCTGATAAAGCTATGGTCGCCATGAATTGAAGTAATGGCAAGATAAAACACTTTGAAAGCAAAAATTGCTAATCTATTCACGGACGTTGATCGAAACCGACCGCGTATCTTATTGCAACCACATAGACAAATTAGCCGCCCATGTCAACACAACTGCTGATCACAACTGTGAATTAACAACGAAAAAAAACTTCCAGGCAACAATCTATTCAAAACTGAACAACATCTGAATTAAATATTTTGCTTGAAGGAGCACAAAACCTTTCGATTTTCCCTGCGTACTTGCAAACACGAATGTTGAATTTGCACATGCATGCTTCGCCTCTGTTCAAAGCGATTACTTGACGGGAAATAGTATCTCTTTGCAAGCCAAAGCACCGAGACATTAGAAACAACGTGAGCTTTGAATACATTTGTCCAAGATGGCCGACCTTCTGTGCAGAGCCCATTCCTAGCCCCGGTGGGCTTTGCTCTTCGTTCTATGTGTTGGGCAATTTTTTAAAGAAAAATAATGCAAAGGGTAGGTGCTCCCCAAAATAAGCTAAGTTGGTCTCTGGCATTGCAAGGGTACCGTTTTCACGCAGTTTGGTCTGGGATATGGTACCAAAATCAAGGAAATCGTGCTCTCTCATTCAATATATGAGAGCCTAATACTCTTCGTTAACAAAAAGAAAAATGGCTTTCTGCAAGATATCCGTGCTGGACTGCAATAGAAATTTCTAGAATAGGGTTACAAAGTGCAGATGAAAATGCACGGCAGTCTGGTATAGGGTAAGTCTCGGCGAGTAAACCCCACCCAAACATGCATAGAGTCGACAGAGGATACTGTACCCTTAAGAGACGACATTTGAAGAAAATGATGGGTCTATACGCATGAAATTGTGTCCCAATTCATTGTCATGAGGAAAATGGAAATCGAAACATTGCAGTTCGATTCCCGGCTTTAAACATAAGATTGCCATTTACAACGTTTGTTTATTATTATTTTTTTAATAAAGCATTCCAGTTCTGTATAGCGATATTTCTAATTCGTGTTATTTTGATTAGCTATGGTCTCAAGGCTGTGATGGAGCATAAGCTTAAATAATTTGAGGCTATAACCTAGCTCCAACCAGTAACCTAGATGATGAAGACATCAGTACCTTATGAAGGGCGCAACTGAAAAAATAGAGCGTTTTCATTCACATGACTGCCGGGCCATAATGGTTTTCTGAAACAAAACAAAGCTTTTGCATAGAAAGAGAGTTCAATTCCCAGAGGTTTCGTTTGGGACACCAACAAGGCCGCCGTTTCTTTGTTTTGGGACAGCAACATGGCCGTCGTGACGTCATGTGAAAATACTCTCTAAGAGGCTTATACTTATACTATGGCTTCCACAATGCACCACGTAATGGAGACGGTTAAGCAAAAATATTCTTATTGACAAACACTCGGTTTTCATAGGATTAAAGACAATTGTGCTCCAAAATAGCATTGCCTTAGGCGACGAGAATTTCCTTTATGAAAATCAACTTTCTCTTGTCGGCACCATTTTTTGTTACAAACGCAAGGCTAATGCCGCTTCACTCACGCAAACTTTATTTATCACATTAAAACTGTACTGAGCACCGAAAAACATTTAGACAAAACATAATTGACATAATTGATATTGTCTCAGAAAGGGGACCCCAGGGAGGTCATTATGAATGATAAAATTCACAAATAATATCGCTAATAAATTTGCAATGCTTTAAAAAGGAAACCCCAAAAAGAATGTTTCCAAGTTTCCTATGGGAAATAAATTGGCGAAACATTTCGCGGGAACACGTGAAATTCTTGTAACCGTTAAAACAACATAAGGGTCGTAATACCGTATTTCCTCGAATCAGTGCCCTGGCACTTATATAAAATTTCAGTCAAAAGAGAGGTGCTTATCCGAAGGAGGGAGCTTAATCGAGGGGGGCGCTTATTAAGTTTTTCTGTCAACGAACTGTAACTTTATTTGGCTAATGCACATAAAAGAACTCTGCAAGCACGAGGAGATAGAAATAACTGGAAGGGACTTCACGGAAAATAGACTGTTCTGCTACATGCACTGATGCCGATGTCAGTAGTTGATTATAAAGAAAGTGACAATAGAAACAGGTTTTCGTTGTATCCTTACTATTTAAGAAAGTGATGGGGAGGGCTGTGGGGCTCTTATTTGCCATTTTGGCCGAGGAGGTGGGCGCTTATTCGGGGTTGGGCGCTTATACGAGGAAATACGGTATACATATAGTACGGACATGGTTCTCCACCAATTTGGCTGAAACTTGGGGTGTAGGTTTGGTTTGTCTAACAAAAGGATATGCTTTAATTCGAGTACTTTTCACTTAAAAAATGAAGAAATGCGGTGGTTTCCAATGCATGCCATGTCAACATGGCGTATTGCGGGATTTGTTGTGACTCTAAGTTAGTGCTACCATGATTCCGCTTAAACCAACACAAGACATCGGTATTAAAGTGAAGAAATGACCAAATAGCATTTGGGGCGAGTGGTAAGATCAGAGTCGATCTTTACATGGGGTATCTTCTAACGTTTTGCTCGAGCGTGCGTCTCTCATACACATCTATTGATTCAGATGGAAATACGATGAATGATTTTGTTTCTAAAAAGGCCGATGGTTTGTGTGCTAGGCTCATGGAAGACTTAACATGGATCACAGTAAACTCAGCTCCCTTGATCGGCCGCCATTGATCTACGACGTCCGGTGAGCTTTTTCTTCTGTCGTTCTATGGCAAGCCAATTGTAGCAATATTCAACGCTAAAATTCAAATTCAATTCAATGAAATTCAAATTCCATTCAATGAAATTCAAATTCAATTCAATGGCATTCAAATTCAATTCAAATTCAATTCAATGAAAATTCAATTTCAATTCAATGAACATTCAAATTCAATTCAATGAAAATTCAAATTCAATTCAATGGCATTTCAAATTTCAATTCAATAAAATTCAAATTCAATTCAATGAACATTCAAATTCAACTAACTACGCGCATAGAATCTTGGATCAAACATCCGGGAGTCCCGTCTGAAAGGCTTCTCCCGCCGCCAAAATGGAGGAACGTCTTCGAAATCTTGCCGATTCCTTGGGTGAGTGCTCGAGACTCGTGTCGCAAGTGTTAGCTAGCAGTAGTTCAAGATCAAATACGAACGTCCTCGATTCAGTGAGTCAAGTCGTATCGGAAAATAACTCAAGCTTAAGTTCAACGAGCAATGTTTCCAGTGCCGTCGAACGAGCTCGATCCATGTTGCAAAGAAGTCGAAGTACAGGATTGTGTTCTCGCTTGAGCCTACGGGAGCGACTTCGATCAGCATCACCGTGCGCTCCTGCCAGTCACAGAGGAAAGAAACAGAGAGCAACTCCAGAGCAATCTAAACCGTTTGAATTTGCTCTTCTGTACGTTGGGGACGACGACGAAGACTTGGCAATTCACCAAGAGAATATTTTGCTTCGAGGATTTGTTAATTTAGTCAACACAGATGGAGAGGCCGACATCCGATCCAAAATTGGCGATGCAATCAGACTAAAGTATCCCTTAGTTGGCAACAGAGATTTTGTGTTTCTTCGTGCAAACCGGCGCAAGTTAAGCACACCTGTTAGTTGTGAAGAATACACGTACAAGCAAGTGAAACTGCTCTGTGGGCAAGGAGCCATTTACATTAGAATGAAAAGTGAACTGAACTGTCTATTATGTGATGGCGATGGAAATAGCTCAACCGAAGGTGATGATTTGCCAGGTAAGTTTTGTTGTGTTTTTAAAATTATTATGCACCAAAAGCTACCATCGTCCAGGCTATTAAGTATAAGAAAACACTGGGTAGACATTTGAGCTTGCATCCTACGAGATCCAAAATGTTTATGAGTAGAAAGGTGAGCCAGCGTTCTTCTGCTGCAAAGTAGTCACTAGGGAAGTTTTAAATAAGGCAAACGTTTTTACGTTAAAATTAGGTTGTTCCTACCATGAGCAATTTATTGTACTTGTTTGACACTGGCCTTGTTGTGACCATTTGCCACAGATAGTATTAACCTATAATTTTGACATCAAACCGTCCTTACAGCTTTCTCAACAGTCTCAACTTTTAATCATAGTACAAAGTCTCCCGTTTATTTATTATTATTATTATTTTTTTTTTTGGGTTTAGTGCAAGGTGTTAGCAAACATTCACAAAAAAGTACCAAAAAATAATACTTTACGTTCTTATATATACATTTTTGTGCAGAAATGCTAAGTCAACCAGCTCCTGGACAACAGAAACAAACAGAAATGCATCAGTATCCACATTTGAAGATAGAAGTACAGGAAGTGAGTCAAAAAGGGAGGAGGCACTACCAGATAACATCGAAGATCAATCTGTTGATTTTTTGGCAGAGCATTGTGTAAATTACTGTAAATCAAATGGTATTGAAAATCGTGTTGAAATTTTACGCTATGCACAAAGTCTGATTGTGACTGGGAGACCACTGGATGTGCAAGACATAACTGTAAGTCTGGAAGATGAAACCAACTTCATCTTAATCAATCGACAAGATATTTTAAAATCAGCAATAGAAGAAGTGCACTTTTTAAAAGACCCCAGACTAACACTTTCAGTTGGGTTTTATGGTGAGAGTGCTGAGGATTATGGTGGCCCTCGGAAAGAATTCTTCCGCCTGTGTTTACGAGAGATCAAAGCCAAGTACTTTGACAATGGCCTTAAAGGCCATTGGGTTAATAATGGCCCTTAGCACTTTACAGAATGGTAGTATTCCCAGATTTTTGAAAGAAGATCATCTCCAGGCACTTTTTTCTTCTGAAGAGCCATCAAATCCTTGTATCTCAAAGCTTCGCATTGGCTGTAAAACCCTGGGGCTTTATCAAATAGGAAATGGTATACCTAACTTCCTTCACCTTTTCAGACCTTCAGTAAGTTCAGCCTTATCAAGGAGAAAGTTGATTGCCCTTCTACCACCAAATTTCTCTGAAGAGGGCAGCAATGTACGTCGTTTTGAAACAGAAATTTATGATTTGTTTTCTAAATACACCAGGCTGGCTGTCAGTGGACAAAGGGGGTCAATCACCTTGGGACATATACTTCAATTTGTCACAGGCACTGATGAAGAGCCCCCACTTGGGTTTGGTGTAGCACCTTGTATAGAATTTGTTGAGGCAACAAGCCATGGCACAAATCCCCACACAGAACGCCCATTTCTACCTACTGCTAACACCTGTGCAAATACATTGTATTTACCGAGACGTGCAAAGGATGTGTTGTTGCCAAGTGAGGAACAACTCTTCAATCTTTACGATTTATCATTTGTAGATGCATTTTTTTGGAAATCTGTGAATTTAGATTCTGTTACTTTCTCAGTCGGTGCAATACTTTGTATCTCATCCTGTTGGTTAATGTTTATAAGTGAAACGAGTAAGGAACAAAACATCACTTTTAGATGTTGTGACCATGTGGCATATAGTTGAGTGGGTGGGCTAGAGGTGCTACATTTAAAGGGGTTAGGTTTAGCGTGCCTTGGGACTATAGCTCGGGTCACCAGGTCACCAGCTTTCCATGTAAACAATGGATTTTGAAGACTGGGCCTAAATTGAAGGGCTGAGAACATAACCGACCCAAATGACTTTTAGGGCCTTTTTTTGTATACGCTTTTTCTTGAAAAAGAGTGGAAAATGGTTAAAAAAAATCGATGGCGCAATTTTGTTCTATTGAATCAAAGGCCACATGCAAAAATTCAGCTGATTTGGACCAAAAAAAGAAAAAAAACCCTTAAGTCATTTGGGTCGGTTATGCTCTCAGCCATTCAATTGTTGTATTTCCAGTTGAAATTATTGTATTGAATGTTTAAATTTTATTTGAAATGCATGTTAGAATATGTTGAGTTTCAAGAAATGCTTACTTTGGATCACTTGCATTACAGCAAGAACATGTTTGGTTGTGCCTTGTAATTGTGTTGTGCAATTTAGCAGCTGATTTAAAGTGGGGCTGTTGAAATTTGAGGTCATATATGTGCTTAAGTACAAGAGTTTCTGTTTTATTGTACTGAGATAAAGTTGAAGTTAAAGGAAGTCATACTGAACTTTTTTGGCAACTTGTTAGCCATAGTCAAATCCTAAATGTTCATTCTGCATTTAATTGATATTACCACACAATTTTTAACTTTGATTACGGCACATTGATCCCACGTAGTGATTGAAGATGGCCACATGATTTGCCAAATGGGTATAGTGTTAACTGTTTTCAATGCTCTCTTTCACTGTCTGGTGGATGCTAGTGTAAATATCTATGCCCATTTGCATTGATGACATGAGTGGATCTATTCTCTCTAGAACTTTGGCCTGAACTGACTGATGTTCAACTGGCAATGTCACTGGAGGAACAATAACATTGTTTTTGCTATCCTCAAATGGAGATGGCCCATCTGGGTCAACACCATAGAACTCCAGGTCACTGGGATCCTCGTCTAACTGCCCACGTACCAAGGGGTTGTCCTCATTTAACATGCCATTGACCCACATCTGATATGGAGACCAATAGTTTGCTGTTCTTACCTTGTGGTGGTTGAAGGCCTCCATATATTCATGAAGTGCAAGGTTTATTCTTGGGAGGAATGTCAAATGTCGTGCAAATATATCCGTTGGGTTGTCAACATTAAGCAGGCCTGTATCCTCCATTGCATAAAACACGTAATAGAAAAGGTGACACACACACCTGAAGACATCCCTCCAGAGCCTTTCAATTCACTGATTTCTCGTGGAGGGACCAACAATGAAACTCCCTCTACCTTCACCTCTTGTTTCCACCATAGCATCGCAAACTAGTACATTCTCCACACCATGATCCACACGAATACGTGACGGCCACAGCCCATCTTTTTCAATTGCTTTCAAAAAGAATTCCAAAACAGTTTGTGAAAGATTATTATTACTGCATCTGAGAAACACAATTCGTCTAGAGAAACCATCTCTGCATCCGTGGATTATAAAACCCCAGCGAATGAGAGAATGATGTCCATCTAAATGCCACAGAGAATTTGGCCACGGCACCGAGTATTGCCTACGAGAAACAACAATTCCCCACCTCAAGGCAGTATTCGCTGGATCCACCCTTGCCAAACACTCACGAATTCTTCTTCTTTGAAACCTCAGTCCAACTGACTTAAGGTACCCGGCAAAGTACGTTTGCCCGGTTGTTAATCCATGACGACCCATATATTCCAAGACTAATTCATCCAGTTCCGCATCCGATAGCAAACTAAAATGCGCCGTGCTTTGCAAGCCATATGATTGTACTCTACGATAAATTGTCCAACGAGACACACCAAACAACCAAGAAATTTTTTCCAATGAAAATCCAAGTCCTAGAAGATCTTCTAATGTTTCAGCGGATATATAGAACTGTGGTCTCCCAGGATTTCCCGTTCTGAGAATTTCACATTTACGTTGAGAAACTGACGAGGGTTTTACTGCAAGAGTTTTAAGATGATTTTCCGTAGCCCGCAGTTTTACTTCTGAAAACGCTGAAGCTAGTGATTCCCACTCGATCCGATCTTGCTCAATGTCAGTTAAGGCAATAGAACTCGAAGGACTGACGGTTCGATCGAGAACTACAGATTGTGCTTGCAAGTCATTGATGTCCGTTGCATTGTTGCGTATACATTCCTCTGTCCTATCGAGCACTGACGACAAGAATTCAGGTAAGTCTTTTTCCACGTCAAATTCTGACTCAATGTCCGCCATGTTGCTAGTTAACTTTCCCGCGCGAAAACATAATACCTCCAGTATCTTTAAGTGCCCGTATGGTGGTTATCATTTCCGGTCAATAACCGGAAGCGATTTTGAATAGAAATTGAATGCCATTGAATTTCATTGAATTGAAATTGAATTTTCATTGAATTGAAATTGAATTGTAATTAAATTGAATTTGAATTGTAATTGAATTGAATTTGAATTGTCATTGAATTGAATTTGAATTGTCGTTGAATTGAATTTGAATATTCATTGAATTGAAATTGAATTTTCATTGAATTGCAATTGAATTGGAATTGAATTGTCATTGAATTGTCATTGAATTGAATTTGAATTTTCATTGAATTGAAATTGAATTTCATTGAATTGGAATTGAATTGTGTTGAATTGAATTTGAATTTCATTGAATTGAATTTGAATTTCAGCATTGAATATTGCTACAATTGGCTTGCCATATCGTTCGCCATTTAAAAAAAAATTAAAGTTTCAACCAAATCGGTGATGTGCAGTGTCTGTATTTAAACTTCCCCCTTCGTCTGTTTGTATGTCAGCGTTAGGACACACGATCGATCTTTACAGTAAATTGGTATGACCACGAGACAAAGCGGACAGGACAAACTACTTCAGTTTGGAAGGTACGGGATATTGTAAACAAAGAGCTTGGAATATATTTTATCAATGGTTATAAAGGCTTAAGCTATATCTGGGACAAGGTGGCGAAGCACAGAAAACGTCTTATTGTAAAGATGTATTGTAACGAGTAACGAGATGCATTTATTCTAGGGCGAATAGTACGTTATCAACCAGTATAACGTCGACGATGTAGACATTTCAAATTTTGAGAAAAAAATCCGATTTTAAACACTCCACGATATCGGTAATATCGATCATACGTGTTCTCAAAACATCATTTTGAGAGAATACGACTGAGTCATAACATAGCAACAGGCGGTCTGGAAAAAATGATTCAAAACCAACTTTCTCTTGTGCTGTATCATTAAAATTCCCAGAAAACACGCTTGCAATCAAGGAAAGTTTGAAAGTAGAATATTGAAACTGAGTGCCGCCGAGAAAGATCATTTAATCGAAACGAAACAGCCCTTAATGAGGTGATCATGATTGAAACACATCAAAACAAAATACAGCAAATAAATTTCCCCTGCTTTACATCTGAAGAGAGCACAAACCGACGATGTAAAGAGAAATTTGTTGCAGAGATATGAAAAGCCGCTGCATGAGGACACGGTTTCTGATTGGATTCTTAGGTCTCAATTAAGCTAATTCTCCAATTATGGTGGACAAAAACAATCCTCAATGATGTATTTTTGTAAATGTCTTTCAAGAAAGTCCCACTTTTCACACAACCGCTGCTTGAGGACACGCGGTTTCCTGATCGGATTCTTGGGTCTCAATTAAGCTAATTTTCCAAGTATGGTGGACAGAAACAATTCTTCTGTTTGAAGATCTTTACGGTGGCACATCAAGATTGTAGAACTGAGGTTTTCACGGTGATTCCGTTTTCTTGCCCCAGATGCCGGACCGCTAGCGAAACCAATTTATACTGCGCATATTGGTTGCATCAGGGGCGATTAAATTTGAACCAAAACACCGAGCCCGTGATTGCCAGTTTGCTGGGACATGGATTAGATTTAACTCGACAAGATTCAATTCGACTGAGTCATAACATGGCTTCAGGCGGTCTGGAAAAATTGATTGAAAACCAATTTTCTCTTTGGCTGTATCATTAAAATTCCCAGAAAAGACGCCTGCAATCAAGGAAAGTTTGAAAGTAGAATATAATCGAATAATAATCGAAACGAAGGCAATGGTGTGTCATGAAAGTGCCCCTTATGAGGTGATCATGGTTGAAACACATCAAAAATACAGCAAATAAATTTCCATTGCTTTAAATCTGAAACTAAGAGCAAAAACCGACGGCGTAAAGACAAATTTGTTGCAGAGAACTGAAATGCCATGATTGTTCTCTAGTTTCCTCCGAGAAACCGATTGGCGAAGTTTTCGCGCAGATACGCTGTACGTGAAATAATTGTAACTGGGGTCACAGTTTAGGAATAAAGCTGTCTAATAAACCTCCTTCGAAGGCGTTATTGGGTCGTCACGCAACGCTCCTCCCCACTAACGGCTGCTTACTCGAGCTTTGTATTCCTTTCCCTCAAACTGACCAATAAGGAGCAGGCTTCCATTTTCTAGAAACCTGGTCCTAGTCCTCGTCTTGTTGTGTTTTTGGCGGCAAATAAAACGAGAAATATGATTGGCACAGCTGCCTAGAATAACTTGCATTTTATTGGTTCTTCGAGTAAGCATCCCTTAGTGGGGAGGAGCGTTACGTTTGACCCTAATAACGGCTGCGAAGGAGACTATCTGTAAATAAGGAAACTGAAATTTTAGTATTCCTTCTTATTTTGTCAGTAGATTCCTATTCGGAAACTACTCGAGTAAATTACCATACTTTGCAAACATTTTCGTTTTTGAGATTTCCAGCGCAACGTGAAATGCCCTCATTATGTCACAGCTGGCAATGAATTTGGCCAACATTTGGTGAATTTTCAAATCGTTCGGGAAGAAAGAACGCCGCTTTTAGCGTGAATTATCCTTTTTAAACAAGTTGTTATGAAAATATCGATGGAAGATAGGTAAAACTATTTACATTGCTGCAAAAAATGCCGGAAGTTTTAGAAGTTTCGTTAACACTTGAAAATGTGGAAACTTTGCAGCCAAAATCGAGTCCTGCCACATCGAAATTTACACTAAAAATAATACTAGAGAAAAGCACTGTTCTTTTATTTAACAATTAGATCATAAGCTCGAGATTTCTATCGCGTGATAGCTGATGAGGGCGCAGCCCGAATTAGCTATCACGCATAGAAATCGAGAGCGAATAATCTAATATTTTTAGTATAAATCTACTAGTCGTTCAAAACTAAACGAGTAAATTGTCTAAAACCTCCTTGAAGACACTTCGAAAATGTGAAGAAGCGGCCGCCATTTTGTTGACAATCGCTACTCACTATCTATCACAGAATTGATAGAGAGTAGCGTAGCCAATCAGAGAACGGCATTCGTGATAGAACGCTAGTAGATTTATACTAATACAACATATAAAAAATCTAACTTGGGCAGTTTAAAAGCGGAAAGCGTTAATGAAAGTATTTTTCAGACATCATATAAAACGTGGGGTATACGTAGTAAATGTTATAACTTAATGGGAATATATATATATATATATACATACGTACATATATATATATATATATATATATATATATATATATATATGCATATATATGAAAATCATAGATTTTAACTGTGGATTAAAGAATGAATATGTGAATGATCATCGCAGTTATGAACACTACTTACTGTCAAGTCAGGTCAAGCGTACCCCCCTAGATTACATTAATGAGTTGATTATTTGAACATTGAACCCGTTAGTCGTTTCGAATAATAAAACAATTTTTTTAATATTCGAATCAAACTTCGATTGTTGATTGGACTAAGCGAACAAAAGATGCTCCTTATATGGGAAATCGAAGCGTCCAACATGGCGTCCAATGGTGAGTGGAAGTGGTAGGTGAAAAACAGTATTGTAAATGTTATTGAGCAGTTTTTTTGCTTTCTACATCCCATAGAGCTTGTAGAAGTCTTATTCGTGATAAAAGGCTTTCAGGCGAAGTTCTAGCAAGTTTTCTCGTCAATAGTTTTGGTTCTTACAACGCTGTACGCTATCAGCTGTGTTTAATTTCGCTCCGTAGAAATTTATTATTTTTAGGATTCCTCGGAAAGAACAATATTGTTGGATTTTAAAGGGCTAAAAAAAAGGTGTGCGCTATTAAAAGAGATGACAGAATTAAGGCCTTGCTGGTGGAACGCGTTTTTCAAACACATCTACGGACATAGTCCAATCAGCAATTGAAGTTTGATTCGAATATTTCAAAAATGATTGTATTATTCGAAACGACTAACGGGTTCAATGTTGAAATAATAAACTCATCAATGTACTCTAGGAGGGTACGCTTGACCTGACTTGACTGTTAGCAGTAGTGAAAATAACGCCTGAAAAAAATTCAGGCTTGTACGCGAACCACCAACGTTGCATAGCAACGTTAATTAGAACGTTTGACCGGGGCTTTCGAGAAGACTGTTGTTGGGAGCAGGTCAATTGTTGGTTCATATGTTCCCGTGAAAGAAATGAGTGTGAATGATATATGAAATGAATCATATATGAACTGCGGAAATGAAATCAAATAAAGAATGATCCCCGCAGTTGTGAACGCAATTTATGGAATTGCGAAAAGAAGCCACGGGTTCAAACACCGTTGAAGTCCTGAATTTTTTTCAGCCTTCTTTTCGCAATTGCATAAATAAAAAAATAATAATAATAAAAAGAGGACTGGCCTGATAGCTTAGAGCAGTCAACAGGAATAAACTTTAGTTCCAAAACCACAACACAACAAAACATATTTTCAAGGAAACAAAGTACGATGAGCACGGTTCTTCGAAGAAAACGTGCAGAAGGTGGAGAAATTAGACAAGTAGCAAAACATATCTCGTAGTCAGTTCGAAAAATTACAAGGCAAGTCCGTAGAGCAGTCAACAGGAATTGAACGCAATTCACAAACCACAGAACAACAAAACTTTATCAAGAAAACAAAGTACGACGCGTAGGTTTTGAAGATTTTGTAAGTTTCTTACTTGTCTACTTTCTCCACCTTCTCCAAATGAATAATCTTCGAACAAACATAGACATTGTGCAGTGTTTCCTTGCAATGCATGTTTTGTTTTTTATCGCTTTGAATTCCTTTTCTGAAAGTTTGGATTCAGGAATTTTTTTTTTTCAAACGTTTGCTATGGAATAGTTCATCTGGATCGTAAAACTCATCGTTTTCAACGCTACTGCTCAAGTTTTTGGACACAAAAGATTGGCGCAAGGAAAGGCATGCGAAGTTGTTCAATACCAGTAAAAAAATAATAATCGTGCATGGAGCTCTGCTTTTAGGCTTGGCTAAATCTATTTATTATGACAGTCAGTATTAATTTTACAACATACATGTTTGGCCAGAAACCTCTGCCTCCTCAGTTCTAATTACAAGGAAAGCTAATTAACCTAAGTAAATGAAAAGAAAAAAGTATAATTCAAACTGGGGCGAAAAGCTTTGTAAACCAGTGAATCCCGCTTATCCACTAATTAAACTAAAACCTAAGCTAAATTAATCCTGTTTGAACGACAAGTCCTCTCAACGCCACATAATTCTTCCCTTTAATTACAACTTAGTTTTCCTTTGTTTTTTTTTTCTTTCAGTAATATTAGCCAATGAGAAGCATCGATTTAACTGAAATTAAAAATTAATGGTTCTCACCTTTATATTAATCGACTTTGCAGTGGGGCTGCATAGTTATTACGCGGACTGTTACTTAATGTTTAAAACCGGGCGTGAAAAAGAAAGGGAACGTGAGAAAAAATATACAAAAGAAAATGTGAGAATATGTGAAGGATCATCGCAGATATGAACACTACTAAAGAAGTAGTACAAGCCCTAAAGCAGTACTATAAGCCTAAATTTTTTTTAGGCTTTATTTTCACTACTGCTTTAGTAATGTTCATAACTACGATGATCATTCACATATTCATTCTTTAATCCGCACTTCAACTATATGATTTTCATATATTCATTCTCAAAGAAATAAAAAGTGTGAATAGTGAACATACACACGCTAGTATGAGAAAAGCGATTTGTTCTAAATGTCAGTTTCTATGAAACAGCCGAATTAATTTTGTACGGTCATCTCTATAACGTTTGATGAACTACCATTAAAAGAGCAACACCGGGCTAAATCTTTCAACCCCTGTCGATACTTTTCGCTCAGAACGATGTACACACATGGATTGAGTGATGCATTTGAATAGAGCACGAATTTCGCTGCGCTAAGCAATATGTCCATTCCACATGGCAGCTGCCAGTCCCACGCAAAGTAAAACACAAGTCCGGAGACAGTTACTGGAGTCGTACACAAAACTAAAATAAGGACTATGATTAAGATTCTTTTCATTATAGCTGCGTCCTGTTTTAGTCTTTGACGCCTCACGTTCAGCGCTCCGCTGTCTTGGACTTTTTGTTTGAGTTCGAAGACAATCAGGGCATATAAAGTGAGAATTACAGAAACGGGCAAGAAAATGACGAATATTACAAGAAGGAAAAAGTAGCCCTCTTGTGTTTGTCGTTCGTCAAACTTCGGTGCCCAGCTAAACGCGCAATACTGCTTATTATCTCGCATCACCAGTCGCGCAGTATAGAAATACGGAGCGTGTAAACACATCGCTACGATCCATGTGATGGGAATTAACACCTTACAAACTCTTGCTGTTATAAGCGGAGGGCGAAACGGGAAAACTACTCCTCGATATCTGTCAATGGCTATGACCATCAGGCTTTGGATAGACACCGCAGTAGAAATGTCTTGAAAGAAGAAGACAAACTTACACAAAATCAAACCCGTTGTTCCGTCGATCAGCCATCTTTTGCGACCAGCAAAGATTTCAACGAGTTCTCGCGGAATAGCAAACGTAGAGATCAGAAGATCAGAAGCGGCCACGTTAGCGATTAGAATATTTGTCGGTGTCCACATTCGTTTGTTCCTCACCACAACGGCAATCACAGTTAAGTTTCCAAACAGCGAAACCAGCATAATAAGGATGTATGCAAATGTTTTGATGTATTTTCCAGACAATGAACTTCCATCGAACACTGTGCAGTTCTCGGAGGAAGTCGAATTGAGGCGCAGAGAATGGTTTGAGGTGCAGTTTGGCAGACACATATTACACAATGTTGTTAAGTCGACGCCCTTTGCAACCCGATCGCGAGTGGCAAGGCTAACGAAACATTTTGCATTTATATTGCTGGCCGGCCTTCATAATAGGCGCACCTGTCTCTCTAACCACTCGTAAGTGATGTGTATTACTTGCAGATTAAAAACTTCCGTCGCACTAGCTTTTATTGTCCGATACTTCGTGGTTGTCACGAATCAACGGAACATGTTAAAATTTCGAGGCTACAGATTGGTTGTGTAGCTCAATCGAGACGAACCACTGGCGCATGGAATGGTTATAAAGTGAGATCTTGAAGCTGAACATGATACGTATAGCGCAAGGGACAGCGTGCTTATTCAAATTCTCTTCTCGTTGATAAACGTCAGGAATATATGATTATGAAGCTCTTTTATATAACAACAGTAGTAGTTTCATTTATTTTTTTTTATATTTAAAACCTGAACTTTTTGTTTCCGGCATTATTATTCTGCTCTGCAGGTGATATTTCGGTCAGCCATCTGTTGTTATGGAAACCAATATAAATCCATATTAAGGAACATTAATTTAAGACCATTCTACATTGAATCGGTCCCTGCTTTTATATTATATATATATATAATATCGACACGAAGAAAGCGTATTAAAAAAAGTACTTAGTTGAGATAAAATAATCCAGTGATCTCCTCAGCCATAGATGACCATAGATACTCGGCATAGAGACTTAGCCCCAGGTATATCGGGCATGATATAATGAATGGCCATAATATTAATGGATCACGTAGTGGAGAGATTGTGGTCGGATACAGGGCTCGGCCACCATCGATTTTGTGTATTATCACTGGTTATAACACGAACGCAGGTCTTGGCTTCAAGATGAAATTCATCTTGGGCATGTTGGTAAACAAAAAGGGAAAAATACGTATTTAATTTACAGAATTTTTTTTATATCCATTTATTTGAGAGCGGTTCAAGACCTAGAGAAAACTTCGTATATTAACTGCATGTCGTATTATTTTGTTGGATAACAAGAACTGAACGCCGCACCTCTTAAAGTCACATATTGAAATATATATTAATAACTTAAACGAAAAAAAATGAAGTATGCTAATTTGGTTGTACTTTAAATACAGAAAGGATGATATTTAAAAGCCGTACAAATTAAGCGCAAAAATCGCTGAAAAATCTCTTAGTTGATGGAAGGTAAAGATGATAATGTACACCAGACATTCAGAAGAAAAAAAGTTAAAAATACCAAGGGAACAAAATATGCAATGGAAGAGCGAAAACAGGAAGAGGTTCGGATGTAAGGTGACAGCTGCGTACAGCTTATATCGAAAAAAATGCATTAAGTTATCCACATTCAACAGTCACCCCAGTCAATTTGCCTTTATTTATTAATGTGTTTCACGTAAACACTGGAAAGTGCTCTTTCACGAATATTAGAACTCAGTTTACACTTTGAATTTCTGAGATTTTGCTATAATAAGTTCATCGCTACTATATCGTTAGTGGAGTTTCGAAGCGGGTACAAGCAGTTTGCTATTTCTTTAAATCCACGTCGATACTTTTCACTTAATATGATGTAAACGCAGGGATTGAGCGAAGCGTTTGAATAGAAAATGAATTTTGTGGCTGAAAATAACACATCCATTCCACGCGGCAGTTGCCAGTTCCATGCAAAGTAATAAGCAAGTCCCAGAACGATAAGTGGAGTTGTACAAAAAACAAAAATAAGGACTATAATTAAAATTCTTTTCGCTATCGATGCGTCTTCTCTACGTCTTTGTTGACTTCCAGCTTGCTCTCCGCTCCCTTTAACTTCTCGCGCCTTTAGCTCTAAGAATATTAAGGAATATAAGGTCACGGTTACAAGCAGAGGTAAGAAAATTAAAAACACGGAAAGGAAGACGAAGTAGCGTTCTCGTGCCCGGCGTTCGTCAAACTTCGGTGCCCAGCTAAACGTGCAATACCGCTTGTTATCTCGCATCTCCAGTCGCAGAGTATAGAGATACGGACCGTGCAAGCACATTGCCAAGATCCAAATAACGGGAATTAACACCTTGCAGACCTTTGCTGTTACAATTGGAGGGCGGAACGGGAAAACTACTCCTCTATATCAGTCAATGGCTATAATCACCAGGCTTTGTATCGACACCGCGGTAGAAATGTCTTGAAAGAAGTAGACAAGCTTACACAAAATCAAACCCGTTACCCCGTCGATCAGCCATCTTCTACGACCAGTAAAGATTTCAACGAATTCTCGCGGAATAGCAAACGTAGAGATCAGAAGATCAGAGGCGGCCACGTTAGCGATCAAAATATTCGTCGGTGTCCACATCTGTTTGTTTCTGGTAACGATGGCAATAACAGCTAAGTTGCCAACCAGCGAAACTGACAAAATAACGCAGTACGCAAATGCCTTGATAAATTTTGCGGAAGTTAAACTTTCCCCGGTCGGGTCACAGCTGGTGGCATTTGAAGTCGTGTTGAGGTCGCAATGGTTGCCCGTGCAGTTTAGTAAACTCATAATACCAAGTCTTCTAAAACCGTGCTGCAAGTGGAGTGATTTAAGAGCTGTTAGAACCGGCAAGCGTTGGGTATATCTATGTATCATGAATTATTACTGAAGGTTAAGGAGCAGTTATGTAGGAGTTCACTTGCTAACGCTTTGTCGTTGATATTTGAATGATAAGCTGCAGATCGAGCTGTAACTTCGAATTCTGTTCAAGCAAATTTAAACTGTCCTATGATTAAACCAATCTCAGTGAGTGAAGGACGTAAGCATGTTTTTGAGGGTAGGGAATATGTCAGGAATGTATTTCGTGAATTAGGGCCAGCACTTATATTATGAGTCCAGCACGTTCGCGAAGGCCAATATTTGTTGTAATAATTATAACATTTCCGATCGCAAAAATTATGCGGTGTTTAGGAAAAGATCGTATCTTAAATACAGTTAGGAGACAAATACATCATGCTGATCCCAAACCACCAAATGGACCCGAATCTCAAGAGGGTGACGACAGTCTTGTAACTCATGATATTGAAAGCTTGATTAAAGATTGTTTTTTTTTCCGACTGTTTACAATTATTAGTGATGACATCAGTGGATAAATCCACTTTGGTCGCTGCGCAAATAGCAAGAAATCTGTTTTATCCAATTACTTATTCTTTTCCGAAGTATTTTTCTCTCCCTCTCTCCCTTTTTTAATTTGGTACTCTTTTTTCTTGTACACTGTCTATATTGTATCATCCTGTAATTACACTCTTTGTTTTATGTAAGAACATATTTTATAGGAATATCGAGGCTGAAACTTGCGAAATTTTAAGAATATTTTAAGAAGAAACCCGAGGCTGGGATTTGGAAAATAATATAATTTTGTGTGGTACAAATTTGCAAATACAATACAATAATATGTTTTGAACTGGACCTTATAAAATTATTCCTTTTTCTAAACGGCAAAACTAGCCAAAAAATATCTATAAATAAAAAAAAATAACAATGAAAAGCCTCGGAGCTAGGATACAATGTAACACGATACAGAATGGAAATGTAACATGCTGCAATCTAAGAATGTACAGAAGAATATTTTCAGCCTAAAATCGGCAAAAAAAAAAAACAATATTATTATATACAAAAAGAGTGTAGTGCATAATAAACTTGAGCTTGAACTTCATTTCTAATATAATACCTTTTTTCAAAACACAGACAGCTTAAGAACTGTCTTTGTGGCTACGCCATCAGCTGGAACCTCCGCCAATTTACTTCTTCGTTCTTCGCTCGTTGTTTCGCTCACCCCAAGAATCTGAGAGCCTGGAACAGGTTATTCACTCGCATCCGTCAAAATACATGCACCACGTCTGAAAAACAAAGTTGCCGACCCAGACTGGAGAACACATTCAATATTCTTCGTTCGAGCGTCTTGCTCAGTCAAGTAAAAGAAACAAGGGGTTACGCTTTTAGTCTTGAAATTTATTCAACCAATTTTGCGACGTGGACTGAATTACATTACCTCTTCAAAGAAAACAAAGTGAGACTTGTGAGGAGAACCCAACGGCAAGTTTCGTTGGATATCTGTTCGGTGGAGGGTAGTTCGCCTTAGGCTTTCGGCGTCGATATAAGTGTACACTCGGATTTTCGTAACTGAAACACGGCCTTGATAGATTCGCAATGGGGAAATCATAGCCCCTGAGGTTTTTCGTAAAGGTCATATTTGCTGTTTTTGGCAGTCGAAAACGTCAGCTAGCATTTTCGGAAAGAAAATAGTTCCCTAGAAAATGCGTGGAATATTCATTTCAGCTAGCATTTTCTCAAGGGAAGATTTTGTTCCCTAACATTTTCGGGCAACTGAAATTTCAGCTAAGGTATTCGAACAGATGAAATTCTTCTAGCTAACAAAAACATCACTCAGTAAACAGACTTCAAACACCATAAGGTACTTAAAAATGCCTTTCTACAGCTCTTAGTTGATTAGGCTCGTTGGCTGCCCCTGACTTTTGCAAAATACTCCTAAAATTTGAAAGTAAAGTAAAATGCACGGATTGTCTTCGAAAATCAAAAGTGTGGCTGGACTATACGGCTGAATGTCTAAGAAAAGCCAGCATGGACTGATTAGCGAGGGAAGCAGTTCGGCTGAAAAAAACAAAAACAAAAACAAATGTGCTGCCAAGTCAGGTACTAGTACCAATCAAAGCTTAGAAAGTGCGTTCGATTCGTGAATGACCGCAAAAATAACAAATATTCGTAGCAGTAATAAGCATTACACACTTCTCTCATTAACTTCTTTTTAAACTGGAATAGTTAATAAATACATTTTCTAACGCAATTTCGTACTGCTTCCAGCATTAATTTTGTATGCATTTTGTGACTCAAACTCTATTCATACTCGCCGTTTTAACCGGGTTAGTACAACAGCGATGCAAAAACAACTAATTTACCGGGCTGTACGGAAATCTTTCCTTGATAAAGCTATGGTCGCCGTGAATTGAAGTAATGGCAAGATAAAACACTTTGAAAGCAAAAATTGCTAATCTATTCATGGACGTTGATCGAAACCGACCTCGTATCTTATTGCAACCACATCGACAAATTAGCCGCCCATGTCAACACAACTGCTGATCGCAACTGTGAATTAACAACGAAAAAAAACTTCCAGGCAACAATCTATTCAAAACTGAACAACATCTGAATTAAATATTTTGCTTGAAGGAGCACAAAACCTTTCGATTTTCACTGCGTACTTGCAAACACGAATGTTGATTTTGCACATGCTTCGCCTCTGTTCAAAGCGATTACTTGATGGGAAATAGTATCTCTTTGCAAGCCAAAGCACCGAGACATTAGAAACAACGTGAGCTTTGAATACATCTGTCCAAGATGGCCGACCCTCTGTGCAGAGCCCATTCCTAACCCCGGTGGGCTTTGCTCATCGTTCTACTTATTGGGCAATTTTTTTAAAGAAAAATAATGCAAAGGGTAGGTACTCCCCAAAATAAGCTACGTTGGTCTGTGGCATTGCAAAGGGTACCGTTTTCACGCAGTTTGGTCTGGGATATGGTACCAAAATCAGGGAAATCGTGCTCTCTCATTCAATATATGAGAGCCTGAATACTCTTCGTTAACAAGAAGAAAAATGGCTTTTTGCAAGATGTCCGTGCTGGACTGCAATAGAAATTTTTAGAATAGGGTTACAAAGTGCAGATGAAAATGCACGGCAGTCTGGTATAGGGTTATTCTCGGCGAGTAAACCCCACCCAAACATGCATAGAGTCGACAGAGGATACTGCACCCTTAAGAGACGACATTTGAGGAAAATGATGGGTCTACACGCATGAAATTGTGTCGCCAATTCATTGTCATGAGGAAAATGGAAATCGAAACATTGCAGTTCGATTCCCCGCTTTAAACATAAGATTGCCATTTACAACGTTTGTTTATTATTATTATTTTTTAAATAAAGCAGTTCCAGTTCTGAGAGACAAAGCGGACAGGACAAACTACTTCAGTTTGGAAGGTACGGGATATTGTAAACAAAGAGCTTGGAATATATTTTATCAATGGTTATAAAGGCTCAAGCTATCTCTGGGACAAGGAGGCGAAGCATAGAAAATGTCTTATTCTAAAGATGTATCGTAACGAGTAACGAGCTGCATTTATTCTGGGGCGAATAGTACGTTATCAATCAGTAAACGTCGACGATGTAGACATTACAAATTTGAGAAAAAAAATCCGATTTTAAACACCCCACGATATCGGTAATATCGATCATACGTGTTCTCAGAAATTATCATTTTCAGAGAATACGACTGAGTCATAACTAGCTTCAGGCGGTCTGGGAAAAATGATTCAAAACCAACTTTCTCTTGTGCTGTATCATTAAAATTCCCAGAAAACACGCTTGCAATCAAGGAAAGTTTGAAAGTAGAATATTGAAACTGAGTGCCGCCGAGAAATATCATTTAATCGAAACGAAACAGCCCCTAATGAGGTGATCATGATTGAAACACATCAAAATTGAATACAGCAAATAAATTTCCACTGCTGTACATCTGAAGAGAGCAAACACCGACGATGTAAAGAGAAATTTGTTGCAGAGAACTGAAAAGCCGCTGCATGAGGACACGGTTTCTGATCGGATTCTTAGGTCTCAATTAAGCTAATTCTCCAATTATGGTGGACAAAAACATTCTTCAATGATGTATTTTTGTAAATGCCTTTCAATAAAGTCCTCTTTTTTCACACAACGGCTGCTTGAGGACACGCAACCTTGTTCCCAGGGTCTCTCCTCTTCCCGTCCCCCTGGAGCAAGAGAGAAGAGACCCTGGTTGGGTCTGGTCACTTGTGTCTGATACAATTGAAGACGTTAGGGAGGGGTCCTTATATCTCAATATTTTGTCGCTGTTCCTTTTGTCACAATCCAAGCGAGGCTTTCGTGTTCTCTACTCGCTGACAATTTTATGGAGTCTGCCGATCGACTGGGTTCTGGGAAAGTCATAGGTTTCAAAACCACTCTCATCCGTTGGAACTAAAAAGTTTATTTCTCTGATATTCAAATAGCTTTCGATCACCATCGCTGGTTTAGTATCAAAAGGCGAGCATGGAGTGATGCGAGTTAGTGTTTTATCTGAAAAGAATAACGTGTTCCCGAACCGGCTGAGACGGCATATGAGAAAGATATAAGAATCCTAATATGCCCATGAACTCTTCATGGTTGCTGTGTAAAAGTTTCCCTTTTAATTGCTAACACTTTGGTTTTGACGCATCCGAATTCATGCTGTAACAAATCAACGTGGTGTGGTACATATGAGAAGAATGATAATCGTTTTCTGTGAAAAGCGCCTACGATGATTTTCACGGTTAAAGATTTTGGATCTTCGACAGCCTCTGAAAAATATAGCTCATTTATTTCTTCTTCTTTCCGAGCAAAATATAAATTTCGAACAAACTTTAGCTGACAAAATGCTCGTTGCGTTTACAACTGTGCAAATGAGCGACTGTTTTGTTTCGTAGTATGCATAATTTTGGCGTCTGTGGTGCTGCGTAGGTGAAGTTTGGCTTACCAACGGAGAATTGATCATTTGGCCGTCTTTTGGCCGATTTAGCTTCGTGTATGTTTTCAGCGGGCTAACATGATGATTCAGAGGATGTTAGTGCTTTGTATTTTAGTTATTTTGACCTCAAAGGTCATTTCTCAGGGGCACCCAACGACAAGTTTCGGTAGATATCTGTTCGGTGGAGGGTAATTCGCCTTGGGCTTTCGGCGTCGATTAAAGAGTGCACTCGGATCTTCGTAACAAAAACGTGGCCTAAAAGATTCGAAATTGGGAAATCATAGCCCCTGAGGTTTTCGGAAAGGCCGTAATTGCTGTTTTTGGCATTCAAAAACGTCAGCAAGCATTTTCGGAAAGAAAATAGTTCCCTAGAAAGTTCGTGGAAGGTTCATTTCAGCTTGCATTTTCTCAAACGAAGATTTTGTTCCCTAATACTTTCGGACAATTAAAATTTTAGCTAGGGAATCCGAAGAGATGAACTTCTTCTAGCTTACGAAAACATCTCTTTAGACAGGCTTCAAACACCATAAGGCACTTAAAAATGCCTTTCTACAGCTTTTGCTTGATTTGGCTCGTTGGGTGCCCCTGATTTCTGGGTTATCAACGCCTGTTTGTTGGAACCCGTATTGTTTCTGTTTAGCGACTGTGGTTTTCACGTCCTTCGAGGCGTTTGGTTTGGCTCATTTCAGTTCGTCCGTTGACCGTACAGCCAGTCTTGTTATCTTAAGTTTGTAAGGATAGCGTTTTTAGCCGTGTGATTATCTTGCAATATTTATATTACCGGGCCCGGCAGCAAGATGTTCAGTGTTCCTATCACGGCTATCTGTCTTTCGATCCTTTCTTTAGCACTGTAGCTTCTAAAAGAGCTACGCAGCAGAAATTGATCACTTAGCTTTGGTTACGGCTGTGTTTTTGTCCGTGATCGTTTCGCTCCGCTCTGTAACTGCGGTTCTTGGTAGTTTCCTCCTTTTGTTAATGCCAGGCTCACAGGCGGCCCAAGCTCCTTCGGTTTGATGGGTGTCACGTGTCATGATCATCTTGCGTAATAACGGTCATGGCGAAATTATAAGAGTTTGTGTGGGAATATTTACCATCGGTCTTAGAAAGCAAAAATACGGTCAAATTGTTAATAAAAATAGCTAACCTTACTTCCACGCTGTTTTGCTTGTTGTCTGTTAGCTTACTTTGCTGTCTTGAGGCTTTTTCAGCCAATTATCTCTTGCCGGGTTTTCCACGCATAAGAGAAGAAGAAGGCATCACACTCAAATAAGGAACGCCTGATCCGAGAAGCGAAAAATCCTAGCTCAGAATGGCCGGGCGGCCACAAATCCCACTCGAGATCCAAGCACAGATCTTCTAGTTTCATTTCGATTCGCTAGGCAACTCAATCCTCTTCATGAACCCGACGCCAAGCGGCAGTTTGCTTGCAATAATTACAGCTCACAAGATTGTAGAGACCCGAGTACACATTCACCTCGACACACGACCGTTGAAAACCCGCTTCGTAACCCTGCCTTCTTTTCAAAATGAGCCTCACCAGGGAACACACCCTCACTTTTTGTTTTCGAACAACGGGTCCTCTCATGTTAAATCGACCAATGGGCCATTGTCTCGATCGTTAATAAATCACCAGATAATTCATCGAGCTTTCGTCTGTTTGACAATTGCACAGGCACTTCTCGAAAAAAAAAATGTGCGTTGCTTCTTCCTGTACGGCCATTGGTAATGTTCTGTTTAAGGACATGAAATATTGTTCTGATGACCTCGAACATTGACCCTGTCTTATGTCTCAGGGGCACCCAACGACATGTTTCGGTAGATATCTGTTCGGTAGAGGGTAATTCGCCTTGGGTTTTCGGCGTCGATTAAAGAGTGCACTCAGATTTTCGTAACTAAAACGTGGCCTAAAAGATTCGAAATTGGGAAATCATTGCCCCTAAGGTTTTCGGAAAGGTCGTAATTGCTGTTTTTGGCAGTCTAAAATGTCAGCTAGTATTTTCGGAAAGAAAATAGTTCCCTAGAAAGTTCGTGGAAAGTTCATTTTAGCTTGCTTTTTCTCTAAGGAAGGTTTTGTTCCCTAATATTTTCGGGCAATTAAAATTTCAGCTAGAGAATCCGAACAGATGAACTTCTCCAAGCTAATGAAAACATCACTTAAAACAGACTTCAAACACCATAAGGGACTTAAAAATGCCTTTCTACAGCTTTTGGGTGATTTGGCTCGTTGGGTGCCCCTGATGTCTGAAAGAGCCGATAGAAATTGCTTGTCATATTCTGATTGATGCAATAGCTTAGTCAAGCCAAAACGATGTGTTATCGAGAAGTCGAACAACGGAGAATAGAACATAAACTCTCCTTCATCGAAGAGATTGGGAACCGGTTGCAACTGTAAAAATTCGCTAACAAGAATTACTTGTTTACCGGCAAATGGCAGGCTCTTACTGAGTTCATTCGTTGCAAGTTCATGAGGAAGAAAGTTCACAAGTTCAAACATTCTTCTACTCGACATACTGGCTTCATCCCATATAATAAACTCGAGAGCCGTTAACCTTTCTCGAATAAGCGAATTTCCTGCCGACCTTTCTACAAGTTGGGCGATCGAGAAAATGGCCCGTTGGTCGATTCGACCGGAGAGGACCCGTGGTTCGAAAACAAAAAGTGACGGTGTGTTCCCTGGTGAGGCTCATTTTGAAAAGAAGGCAAGGTTACGAAGCGGGTTTTCAACGGTCGTGTGTCGAGGTGAATGTGTACTCGGGCCTCTACAATCTTGTGAGGTGTAATTATTGCAAGCAAACTGCCGCTTGGCGTCGGGTTCATGAAGAGGATTGAGTTGCCTAGCGAATCGAAATGAAAGTAGAAGATCTGTGCTTGGATTTCGAGTGGGATTTGTGGCCGCCCGGTCATTCTGAGCTAGGATTTTTTGCTTCTCGATCAGGCGTTCCTTATTTGAGTGTGATGCCTTCTTCTTCTCTTATGCGTGGAAAACCCAGCAAGAGATAATTGGCTGAAAAGGCCTCAAGACAGCAAAGTAAGCTAACAGACAACAAGCAAAACAGCGTGGAAGTAAGGTTAGCTATTTTTATTAACAATTTGACCGTATTTTTACTTTCTAAGACCGATGGTAAATATTCCCATACAAACTCTTATAATTTCGCCATGACCGTTATTACGCATGATGATCATGACACATGACACCCATCACACCGCAGGAGCTTGGGCCGCCTGTGATTGGCTGTGTTTTGAGTACGCCATGAAATGACAGGCAAGACCATGGTTTCGATCCTCCCTTGTGGATCTCGTCAGTTGCCGGGAATGGCTTGATTAGAGTTGCTCTTTAGGCAACGTCGTTCTTTTATCAGGATTTATCCCACTTGACATGGTCCGTGCTTTTCGGATAACAGTGCTCACACGCTTCGATGGCTTTCCGTACATTTCCGTTCTCCCCTAGGCTCAGTAGAGACAGCTTTCACACTAATCCGCCCCTCCCTCGACTTGTTTATTTTCTGGGAGACACGTGACCAGACCCAACCAGGGCCTCTTCTCTCTCGCTCCAGGGGGCGGGAAGAGGAGAGACCCTGGGAACGAGGTTGGAGGTCACGCGGGTTCCTGATCGGATTCTTGGGTTTCAATTAAGCTAATTTTCCAAGTATGGCGGACAGAAACAATTCTTCTGTTTGAAGATCTTTACGGTGGCACATCAAGATTGTAGAACTGAGGTTTTCACGGTGATTCCGTTTTCTTGCCCCAGATGCCGGACCGCTAGCGAAACCAATTTATACTGCGCATATTGGTTGCATCAGGGGCGATTAAATTTGAACCAAAACACCGAGCCCGTGATTGCCAGTTTGCTGGGACATGGATTAGATTCAACTCGACAAGATTCAATTCGACTGAGTCATAACATGACTTCAGGCGGTCTGGAAAAATTGATTGAAAACCAATTTTCTCTTTGGCTGTATCATTAAAATTCCCAGAAAACACGCTTGCAATCAAGGAAAGTTTGAAAGTAGAATATAATCGAATAATAATCGAAACGAAGGCAATGGTGTGTCATGAAAGAGCCCCTTATGAGGTGATTATGGTTGAAACACATCAAAAATACAGCAAATAAATTTCCACTGCTTTACATATGAAACTAAGAGCAAAAACCGACGGCGTAAAGACAAATTTGTTGCAGAGAACTGAAATGCCATGAATGTTCCCTAGTTTCCTCCGAGAAACCGATTGGCGAAGTTTTCGCGCAGATACGGTGTACGTGAAATAATTGTAACTGGGGCCACAGTTTAGGAGTAAAGCTGTGTGTAAATAAGCCTCCTTCGCAGGCTTTATTGGGTCGTCACGCAACGCTCCTCCCCACTAACGGCTGCTTACTCGAGCTTTGCATTCCTTTCCCTCAAACTGACCAATAAGGAGCAGGCTTCCATTTTCTAGAAACCTGGTCCTAGTCCTCGTCTTGTTGTGTTTTTGGCGGCAAATAAAACGAGGAATATGATTGGCACAGCTGCCTAGAATTACTTGCATTTTATTGGTTCTTCGAGTGAGCAGCCGTTAGTGGGGTGGAGCGTTACGTGTGACCCTAATAAAGGCTGCGAGGGAGACTATCTGTAAATAAGGAAACTGAAATTTTAGTATTCCTTCTTATTTTGTCAGTAGATTCCTATTCGGAAACTACTCGAGTAAATTACCATAAAACTTTCCAAACATTTTTGAGATTTCCTGCACAACGTGAAATGCCTTCATTACGTCACAGCTGGCAATGAATTTGGCCAACTTTTAGTGAATTTTCAAATCGTTCGGTAAGAAAGAACGCCGCTTTTTAGCGTGAATTATCCTTTTTAAGCAAGTTGTTATGAAAATATCGCTGGAAGATAGGTATTTACATTGCTGCAAAAAATGCCCGAAGTTTTAGCAGTTTCGTTAATACTTGAAAATGTGGAAGCTAAATGCAGCCAAAATCGAGTCCTGTTACATCGAAATTTACTCCAAAAATAATACTAGAGAAAAGCACTTTTCTTATATTTAACAATTAAATTATGAGCTCGAGATTTTTATCGCGTGATAGCTGATGAGGGCGCAGCCCGAATCAGCTATCACGCATAGAATTCTCGAGGTCATAATCTAATTGTTTTAGTATAAATCTACTAGTCGTTCAAAACTAAACGAGTAAATTGTCTAAAACCTCCTCGCAGACACTTCGAAAACGTGAAGAAGCGGCTGCCATTTTGTTGACAATCGCTACTCACTATCTATCACAGAATAGATAGCGAGTAGCGTAGCCAATCAGAGAACGGCATTCGTGATAGAACGCTAGTAGATTTATACTAATACAACATATAAAAAATTCTAAAATCTAACTTGGGCAGTTTAAAAGCGGCAAGCATTAATGAAAGTATTTTTCAGACATCATATAAAACGCGGGGTAGTAAATGTTATAAGTTAATGGGAATATATACATATATATTTCTGTATATGAGGGAAACCCTAACCCTGTACACCCCAAATATATATTTCTGTATATGAGGGAAACCCTAACGCTGTACACCCCAAATATATATTTCTGTATATGAGGGAAACCCTAACCCTGTACACCCCAAATAATCATATTTTCATTGAATAAATGTTTGAAAGAAAATTTGCCCTGAGCGGGATTTGAACCCACGTCCCCCCGTATACTAGTCGGGTGTGATGACCACCACACTATCAGGACAACCATGCTGGCAACACGGCAATCGAAGATGTGATGCCACGTCTTCGATCACGTAAATCACATCTTCGATTGCCGTGTTGCCAGCATGGTTGTCCTGATAGTGTAGTGGTCATCACACCTGACTAGTATACGGGGGGACGTGGGCTCAAATCCCGCTCAGGGCAAATTTTCTTTCAATGAAAATATGATTATTTGGGGTGTACAGGGTTAGGGTTTCCCTCATATACAAAACAATGAAAACCCAAAGTCTTCTGTTACTTTGCTTTTGCGCTACGCATTTCACCGCTGTTGCGGCTCTTCAGGCATAAACACACTTTGCTATGCCTGAAGAGCCGCAACAGCGGTGAAACGCGTAGCGCAAAAGCAAAGTAACAGAAGACTTTGGGTTTTCATTGTTTTTAGTATATATATATATATATATGAAAAAAAAAAAAAAAAAAAAAAATATATATATATATATATATATATATATATATATATATATATATATAAATCATATATTTGAACTGTGGAGTAAAGAATGAATATGTGAATGATCATCGCAGTTATGAACACTACTTACTGTCAAGTCAGGTGAAGCGTACCCCCCTAGATTACATTAATGAGTTGATTATTTGAACATTGAACCCGTTAGTCGTTTCGAATAATGAAACAATTTTTTAAATATTCAAATCAAACTTCGATTGTTTATTGGACTAAGCGAACAAAAGATGCTCCTTATATGGGAAATCGAAGCGTCCAATATGGCGTCCAACGGTGAGTGGAAGTGGTAGGTGAAAAACAGTATTGTAAATGTTATTAAGCAGTTTTTTTTTTTTTTTTTGCTTTCTACATCCCATAGAGCTTGTAGAAGTCTTATTCGTGATAAAAGGATTTCAGGCAAAGTTCTAGCAAGTTTTCTCGTCAATAGTTTTGGTTGTTTACAACGCTGTACACTATCAGCTGTGCTTAATTTCGCTCCGTAGAAATTTATTATTTTTAGGATTCCTCGGAAAGAACAATATTGTTGGATTTTAAAGGGCTAAAAAAAGGTGTGCTCTATTAAAAGAGATTACAGAATTAAAGCCTAGTTGGTCGAACGCGTTTTTGAAACACATCTACGGACATAGCCCAATCAGCAATTGAAGTTTGATTCGAATATTTAAAAAATGATTGCATTATTCAAAACGACTAAGGGGTTCAATGCTCAAATAATCAACTCATTAATGTAATCTAGGGGGGTACGCTTAACTTGACTTGACTGTAAGCAGTAGTGAAAATAACGCCTGAAAAAAATTCAGGCTTGTACGAGAACCACCAAAGTCGCATAGCAACGTTAATTAGAACGTTTGGCCGGGGCTTTAGAGAAGACTTTGTTGAATATAAGTGTATAACCACAGTAATGTTCCTTTCAGTTTCGAATCCAAACTTAAGAAATGTCAATGATGCATTTTTGTAAATACCTTTCAATAAAGTCCTCTCTTTTCTTGTAGCCGCTGCTTGAGGATACGGTTCCTTACAGGATTCTTGGGTCTTAATTAAGCTAATTCTCCAAGTATGGCGGACAAAAACAATCCTTCTGTTTGAATTTCTTTACGGTGGCACATCAGGACTGTAAAAGGCTTTCACGGTGAGAGTCCGTTTTCTTGCCCCCGATGGTGACTTGAATTAGGCGCTTACTTGATTGCTCGCCTTTCACCCGAACTGATGCTGGACCGCTAGCGAAACCAATTTATACTGCGAATATTGGTTGCCGATCAGGGGCGATTAAGTTCATACCATCTGTTCGTCTTTACCTGTAGGCGGTAGAAATCACCTGCACGTCGGATGCAATTAAATTTGAGTCAAACGTCGAGCACGCTATCCAGTCATTTTTTGAGCTAGCCACAACCTTAATTAAGGTTGCTTTATTGACATCCGAGTGCCGGAAAGCGCAATATTACAATATCGCAAAGTTACGCTTTTCTTCGCGGTCATGTTCCGCGCCTTAAAACATCAAATTGTCTTAAAGTGTCTATATCGTCTTCTGGTTTTTGGTGGTTCTGATATGTACATAAGGAGTAGATAGCTGTACAAAAAGGTATTTTCGAATTCCGCCGTGTTTTTGCCCTGAAATACGTCGTTCAAATTTCTCGCTTGAGCCACGCCCATCAAGCTTGACCGAGCAAGTAAGGGACATGGGTACGTTCCTGATTTGACGTCACAAACTGCTTTGAATGCATGTTTAGAAAGACTTAATGAGGTGCAAATCAGTTTGTAACGTCAGATCAGGAATAGACCCACGCCCCTTCCTAGCTCTGTAAAGTTTGATGGGCGTGGCTCAAGCGGGAAATTTGAGCGACGATTTCAGGGCAAAACCATTGCGGAATTCGAAAAAACTTGTTTGGACTTATGTATATACCAGAACCACCAAAATATTAGAAGACGATATAGATACTTTAAGTCTACCACGCCTTACAAAGAAGTGAAGCAGAATTAGGCCAATAATACCCGATCTCATGCATAATTAACCTCGTTTCCAGGGTCAGAGGAGAGACCTTGGGAACGACGTTGATGCAAGATTTGTAACAGTTACAGATTTGTGTGAATGATATATGAAATGAATCATATATGAATTGCGGAAATGAAATCAAATGAACAATGATCCTCGCAGTTGTGAACGCAATTTATGCAATTGCGAAAAGAAGCCACGGGTTCAAACATCGTTGAAGTCCTGAATTTTTTCAGGCTTCTTTTCGCAATTGCATAAATGAAAATAAAAAAAATAAAAAGAGGACTAACCTGATAGCTTAGAGCAGTCAACAGGAATTGACTGTAGTTCCAAAACCACAACACAACAAAACATATTTTCAAGGAAACAAAGTACGATGAGCACGGTTCTTCGAAGAAAACACGCAGAAGGTGGAGAAGCAGTCAACAGGAATTGAACGCAATTCACAAACCACAGAACAACAAAACATTACAAGAAAACAAAGTACGACGCGTAGGTTTTGAAGATTTTGTAAGTTTCTTACTTGTCTATTTTCTCCACCTTCTCCAAGAATCTTCGAACAAACATACGCATCGTGCATTGTTTTGTTGCAATGCATGTTTTGTTTTTTATCCGCTTTGAATTCCTTTTCTGAAAGTTTGGACTCAAGAATATTTTTTTTTCAAACGTTTGCTATGGAATGGCTCATCTGGATCGGAAAACTCATCGTTTTCAACGCTACTGCTCAAGTTTTTGGACACAAAAGATTGGCGCAAGGAAAGCCTTGCGAAGTTGTTCAATACCAGTAAAAAAATAATAATCGTGCATGGAGCTCTGCTTTTAGGCTTGGCTAAATCTATTTATTATGACAGTCAGTATTAATTTTACAACATACATGTTTGGCCAGAAACCTCTGCCTCCTCAGTGCTAATTACAAGGAAAGGTAATTAACCTAAATAAATGAAAAGAAAACATATAATTTAAACTGGAGCGAAAATCTTTGTAAACGAGTGAATCCCGCTTATCCACTAATTAAACTAACACCTAAGCTAAATTAAAACTGTTTCAACGACAAGTCATCTCAACGCCACTTAATTCTTCTCTTTAATTACAACTTAGTTTCCCTTTTCATATTTTCCTTTTGTTTTTTTCAGTAATATTAGCCAATGAGAAGCATCGATTTAATTGAAATTAAAAATTAATAGTTCGCGCCTTTTATATTAATCGATTTTGCAGTGGGGCTGCATAGTTATTACGCGGACTGTTACTTAATGTTTAAAACCGGGCGTGAAAAAGAAAGGGAACGTGAGAAAAAATATGCAAAAGAAAATGTGACAATATGTGAATGATCATCGCAGTTATGAACACTACTAAAGAAGTAGTACAAGCCCTAAAGCAGTACCACAAGCCTGAATATTTTTTAGGCTTTATTTTCACTACTGCTTTAGCAGTGTTCATAACTACGATGATCATTCATATATTCATTCTTTAATCCGCACTTCAACTATATGATTTTCATATATTCATTCTGAAAAAAAATATGAATAGTGAACATAAACACGCTAGTATGAGAAAAGCGATTTGTTTTAAACGTCAGTTTCTATGAAACAGCCGAATTAATTTTGTACGGTCATCTCTATAACGTTTGATGAACTACCATTAAAAGAGCAATACCGGGCTAAGTCTTTCAACCCCGGTCGATACTTTTCGCTCAGAACAATGTACACACATGGATTGAGTGATGCATTTGAATAGAGCACGAACTTCGCTGCGCTAAGCAGTATGTCCATTCCACATGGCAGCTGCCAGTCCCACGCAAAGTAAAAAACAAGTCCGGATACAGTTACTGGAGTCGTACACAAAACTAAAATAAGGACTATGATTAAGATTCTTTTCATTATAGCTGCGTCCTGTTTTAGTCTTTGACGCCTCACGTCTAGCGCTCCGCTGTCTTGGACTTTTCGTTTGAGTTCGAAGACAATCAGGGTATATAAAGTGAGAATTACAGAAACAGGCAAGAAAATGAAGAATATTACAAGAAGGACAAAGTAGCCCTCTTGTGTTTGTTGTTCGTCAAACTTCGGTGCCCAGCTAAACGTGCAATACTGCTTATTATGTCGCATCACAAGTCGCACAGTATAGAAATACGGAGCGTGTAAACACATCGCTACGATCCATATGATGGGAATTAACACCTTACAAACTCTTGCTGTTATAAGCGGAGGGCGAAACGAGAAAACTATTCCTCGATATCTGTCAATGGCTATGACCACCAGGCTTTGTATGGACACCCCAGTAGAAATGTTTTGAAAGAAGTAGACAAGCTTACACAAAATGAAACCCGTTATTCCGTCGATCAGCCATCTTCTGCGACCAGCAAAGATTTCAACGAGTTCTCGCGGAATAGCAAACGTAGAGATCAGAAGATCAGAAGCGGCCACGTTAGCGATTAGAATATTCGTCGGTGTCCACATTCGTTTGTTCCTCGCCACAATGGCAATCACAGCTAAGTTTCCAAACAGCGAAACCAGCATAATAAGGATGTATGCAAATGTTTTGATGTATTTTCCAGACAATGAACTTCCATCGAACACTGTGCAGTCCTCTGAGGAAGTCGAATTGAGGCGCAGAGAATGGTTTGAGGTGCAGTTTGGCAGACATATTACGCAATGTTGTTAAGTCGACGCCCTTTGCAACCCGATCGCGAGTGGCAAACCTAAAGAAACATTTTGCATTTATATCAGTCTGGCCAGTCTCCATAATAGGCGCACCTGTCTCTCCACCCAATCATAAGTGATGTGTATTACTTGCAGGATTAAACACTTCCGCCGCATTATCTTTTATTGTCCGACACTTCACGGTTGTCACGAATCAACGGAACATGGTAAAATTTGGAGGCTACAGATTGGTTGTGTAGCTCAATCGAGACGAACTAATGGCGCAAAGAATCGTTATAACGTGAGATCTTGAAACTGAACATGATACGTATACCACAAGGGACAGTGTGCTTATTCGAATTCTCTTCTCGTTGATAAACGTCAAGAATATATGATTATGAAGCTCTTTTATATATCAATAGTAGTAGTTTGATTTATTTTTTTTATATTTAAGGCCTGAAGTTTTTGTTTGCGGCATTATTATTCAGCTCTGTAAGTGATATTTCGCTCAGCCATCTGTTATTATGGAAATCAATATAGATCCATATTAAGGAACATTATAGCAGACACAGAATTTAAGACCATTCTACATTGAATCGGTCTCCGCTTTTAAATTTTATTTTTTCTTATATATGTATATTACGCCTATTAGATCACCAGTTTGATTCAACGTTTACCAGCAGGATTATCGTCCACGGTTGCTTGCATTTAATATAGATATTAACAAAATGCGTCTAGACAAGATGTGTTGGGTGTTCGCTTACGTGTTTCTGGTGTTGTTTATGCCTTCATATCACGTTTATACCAGGCAGTTGATAAAATCACTTTTTTGTATAGGTAATCACATGATTTTGAGTGCAATTTGGAATAAATAAGCACGAGTAAATTAAACGAGCCCGTAGGGTGAGTGCAATTTGTGGTCGTTGAAAATTTTACAAGCGCTTATTTATTCCAGATTGCACTTAAAATCATGTGATTACTTATTAATAATATACATGAAAAAATTGCGAGATATCTTCTTAACTTTGCAGAAGTAACGCAACGCCGGTGAATCAAAACAACAGTTTTCTCTCAATGTTTTTAATGCGTTTTTAGGTGTAAAAACTGGCTAAACAATTACAGGCTATAGCTATAAGGCTACTTTGTTTGCTAAGTGTCTATCAAGCGCTGTAATCATTACGTTCAGGCTTTCTAGTTCGTTATCTTCGCCTTGTTTGTCCTTGTTTGTTTATTAATCTCGGCGTCACTTGCAGTGTAGTGGTGTTGAATTCAACGGACTCGTAATTCCAATTACGTCGGAATTCCCTTCTCTGGACACCACTGTTTCCAAACAGACAGCTAAAATACAGTGCTTTTCGCAGCCGTTTCTTCTTTTAGAGCTGTTTTGCAGCTTCTCTGCTGTTATTGCGGCCACGAAGAAAGAAAACCTGCTCAAAAAGCCAGCCATTGTTTTCGCTCGCAGAGTCGCTTGCAGCTCTTCAGACTTTACGCCATTCAAAGGCTGCGTTTGATTGGCTCAATTTCAGTTCCTTTATTAATTAACCAATCAGAATCGTCTGTTGTTTACCTCTTTTTCTGCACTGAATTGCCTTTTTTCTGCATCGTATTTCCTAAAAACTGCATTTCTCTTAGCCAATCAGAATCGAGAAATTATTTCATGTATATTATTAGTTAAGAAAACATCTCCGGGGGTGGATATTTTAAAGTGCATATGACACAAAATTTTTCATTAGCTTGTTCGAAGGAGCTTTCAAAATGATGAACTAAGAACGATGTTTATTTTATTGTGATAGCACTCTTGGTTGCCGAGTTATTCAAGATTTTGATTTATGCAAATTAGAGGACTTGTGACGTCACAAGGTGGACACAAAGTAAAGTAAAATCACAAAATATGGAATATCTGTGCAAATACTAAGTCTACAGGGTTGACATTTTGCAGGGTTGATGTGTTACCAGAACTACACATTATTATAGTGGTTGTGATGTCACCATAGGAACATACCTATTACCAGACCTCTACCTTCCCAAATGAAAAACACCGCCGTACCATAGATAACCCTAACACCAAATCTAAACCTACCAAAGTCGCGGAACATTTTTTTCTCCTCTCCTCACGACACTGCTGACGACATGCAATTAATCCCCATTGAGAAAATATTTTCCAATAGAGACTCAATCCGTAAGGCCAGGGAAGCTTTTTTCATTTCAAAAGGCAGAAGAATTGATCCTGAAGGTCTTAACATCCGCGAAGAAACGTTTTAGTTAATTTTTTGTCATAAAGTTTACCTTTTTTTACACTTTTTTCTAGTATTTTATTTTACACTGTCAATCATTTTAGTTTTAGGTGTTTCCGGTTTATTACTACATAAACACCCCTTCCAATGTAAATTCTCATTGTACCTGAAGAAGGCTGGTTTGGCCAGCCGAAATATAGTACACAAAACTTAAAACCATTCTACGTTGTATCGGCCCTTGCTTTTACACTCTTTGTTGATTTTATTACGCCGATCAGATCACCAGTTTGATCCAACGTATACCAGCAGGATTATTGTCCACGGTTGCTTGCTTGAACATTTGATACTTATTTACTGATTCAGAGTCTAACAGACTTTCTTATACTTGTGCCGTGTAATGTCCATATTTGCTCGCACCCACTGAATGAACATCAAGAAATGGTTTTATTTGCCACCATACCCCACAGCGTTATTCAATTTCCTTAGGGGAGAAAAACTGCCCTGATGTCAGCTGTGATGTTTATATATTTCATTCGGTACAAAATTGAAAAGAAAAGAAAACAAGGAAACGGTTAGCTTTCGAGAAGGAAGGAAGAAGAGAAAGATGCAGATACAATACTGTAGTAAATAAACCATTATTAATTGATGAAGGGCAACCCACGTTTTCGTGGCGTGTGTACAACATATGTATAACCAACGTTTTGCCACCCTTTGAGTGATACCCCAAGGCGTTTTGTACAAACAAAGAGTTCTTTAAAAATGAAAATTAAAAAAAAAGTAAATGAAAGAAAAGCGATGTGTGTAAACTAGGAATATTGCTGTACAATTGGTGAATTACCGTAAAAGCTCTATTAATAACTCTTTGTCTTCCGGCTTACCAAATATCGGCCATATGCAAACGATGGCTTTGAAAAGCTGCAACTTTCCCAAATCCTGGACTATGATTGAAATGAACCACTGTCTTTGTCAAAACGTCACTTTTGTAGACTTTATCACACTGGAAAATGACCGAAACTCCCAATTTTCATTTAATATGACTGTTTATTCTCCTGCAAAACCAAAATCGCCCTCGGACAACAGCAAAATTCACGCAACTTTATCTTGTAGTTTTTAAAACAAAAATTCCTATTGAGGTTAAAAGTTTACATTGGCAGCTAACGTCGACTCCACTTCTTGCAATCTGTTCCACATTTGCCTGCTCACTTCTTTAGCGCGACCCGATAACGCTATTTGATTTCACTTGCTCTAACTGGTGTGTCATGTTCGCGTTTTGACCCAAAGAAATTCTGGAACTTTCTTGGATAATGGGCGCATGAGAGTTCGCCAATTTCCATTTAAGATACTTTTTAGAACCGTGTCGAGCCACCCGGTCCTGCTGACAAAATATTGCACCTATTGCATTATTTACAAGTCAAAACTCGCCAAATTGCTATGCCAGGTCCCGGAATCCACTCACAAAAGGGCTCAGGGACACAACTTCACTCCGTGAATTGCCATTACTCGCTCGAATGCTTTGAGCGGCCCACTTCGTGTGAAATTGCTTCTCACCTCTGTTTTCTTTCGAAGGATTGCCTCTAACCATCAACTCAGCTTTATGATGCCAGGCAGGGGGCTTCTGAGGTGGAAAATGGCTCCAAAAACACACTTAATATATATATTTAGCCAAGGCTAAAAGCGGAGCTCCAAAAGCATTCTTTTTCTTCCGGCATTTACATATAGTCTGCTTGTCATATCACCCATCTGACCTCACTCAAGCTACAGACCCAATGCTGTAAAAAATAGTATGGAAAGGTGATCTGAGCCAGTGGCACAGTGGATTTGGATCCCCCGAGGATTTGCACTGTCCAGTCCAGATCTGCTTGTGGATCAGATTTGGACACCCTAGTCCAGAACTGCTAGCAGATATGAACCCCCTTCTACGGATTTCGACACCCCACCCCTCCTAAAAACAAGTGTTCTATTGAGTAAGGTAATAAAAATTCTTTTGCAAATTGAGTTTGGAGATGTTAAAAAGCAAAATAAAACTATTGACTTAGGTTTTAATACCTTGTGTAAAAAAGAACCTGCAACTCTAGTCTGCATCTATAAATTTTCAAAACAAAACATTTCTTAACATCTTAGAGCAATACCTAAGGACAGGTCTGTTTCCCTGTTCAACTGTAGGCTACTTAGTTATGGTTTAGAGCCACTAGAAATTGGTGGAGAAGCCTGCGTGGTGATTGCTCCTTTGAATCAGTATCACAATTCAGATATATAGTGATTCAGATCATCACTTCATAATGAATGCAATTTTTAGTTATCCACAGCCTCCCATGAGACAGTCGGAAATCAGAAATTATGTATCCTCTGGATATATGTATGCCTCAAAAAAAAAAAAAAAAAAAAAAAAAAAATATATATATATATATATATATATATATATGAAAGAAAGATACATGGAAATCAATAAAAATATTTAGATGATATGAATTAAGACCAAGATCAATTACTTCTTGATCAATTACTTCTTGACCTTACTATCACAAAAATACTGCTTGCTAACATTAAGCTCATTAATCAATACACCTTCAGTGTTTTCAAAAAGAAATCCAGCTGCTCTTCTGGCCAGCCAAGTGCAAGACCCAACAACTTGATAATAAAATATTGGGAATTTGGTTGATACCACTAACAATGTAGTATGAGGATTTAAGGTAATGATTCATCAAAGCAAAAGTGCTGGAAATCCGTGTTAGCCAATTAACTTGATTTTCTATTTTGCAAGAAAGATAAGGACTAGTCTCACATTTCTCAAAGTACATTAGAAATTGCACAACATATTTCATCAAACATCAGAAATCCCAATTAACATTAATGCCAAATGTCATTCAAACATCCCACAAGATTAGTGTGACCTGCTACTAAAAAAATTAACTGAAAGACTGTATGCAGGAGAAGGAAGTCCAAAGGATGTGTACATTGATGAGAAAAAGCTTACTTTAAGTTTAATTTTAAGTTTTAAGTTTAATAATACTTTGTCATGCGAATACAACTAAGTTGATACAAAACAAAATAAGTGCATGACTGGAGAATAATTGGGAGAAACTAAATTCCCATACAAAGAATACTGTCTAACATTACACATTCTAAAATTTAAACTTGGCCCAAAGCTAACCTAATCAAATTAAATCGAATACTTGTCTCTTACAAGTCACCCCTGATTTGAGATTGACACTAAAAGTTAAGAAGTAAAATTTAAATACAATCCAAAGCCAACCTAATTAAATTACATACTTGTCACTCACAAGCTACATCTGATATAAAATTGACACAAATAATGTAATAGATAGGACTTAAAACTGCTTAAAGAAAGTGCATGCATGATGTTCGATGGAACACCATTCCAGTCTGTTATGTAGCCATTAAAAAAAGAAAAGCTGAAGGCTATATATATATGTAGCCAGGCCAGGCCTAGAATCGGAGCTGCACAATCTCACCGAGCAACTTCGCATGGCTTTATTTTGGCCAGTTTAATTTGTGTTCAAAACAATTGAGCAGCAGCGGGGAAAACGAAGGGTTTTCGAAAGCAAACGTTTGCAAAAAAGAAAAAAAAAAGATAGACATTCTTGAGTCCTAACTACTTTCAGATGAAAGCGTAAAGGAATTCAAAGCGGATCAAAAAAAAAAAAAAAACAACACTACAAGCGAACAAAGTACGATGCCGGCGAGTGTTTGCTCGAAGAAGGAGAAGGTGAAGAAATTAAACAAGACTGGCTAGTAATTAAAATAAAATTTATGTCCCGAAAAATCTGGACATAAATGCCCCTAGAAAAGAAAATAAAGGGTACAAACTCTTCGTTTACAGCAGTCAACAGGAATTGACCGTGGTTCAGAAACAACAGAACAACAAACATATTACAAGAAAACAAAGCACAATACGAATAATATTTCTTCGAAGATTCTTGGAGAAGGTGGAGAAATTAGACAAGTAACAAAACTATCTTTTATTAAGCTAGAAAAATTGCTTAGCAAATTTGACATAAATGTCCGTAGAAAAGACAAAAAAGAGGTCCGCACCTGATCGTTTAGAGCAGTCAACAGGAATCCCTGAGACAGCAATCACTCGGAAAGCCATTTCCCACCAAATCTTTCCTTGGCTGACACAAAACACTTAAGTGCTTTGATAGTTTTGCTGTTACTTCCCATGTCTTCCGAAAAGTCTTCTTTAATTAATGATTCTCAGTGGCAAAACATCATCCAGATAACGAAGAAAGCGCTTGCGAAACCATACGAGCATTCTCTCGCAAATCCGTCCACTATAAAATTTATCAAAACCGGCCAGCCAGTCAACCCATTTCGCTGTTTTTAACATCCAAACGCTGATTCTTACCGGTTCAAACAAATAAAGCCGACATGATTAAAGACGGCGAAACTTAATTGTTGTTTACAGGCTGCTTTCGACGAAGATCTCTTAAAGACTTTTCTCAAATGACGAGTGAAGCGCGCTGGGTTTTGACAGTTTTGGCAGCATTTTGACAACTTTATGTCAGATTTTGAGACGTGCACATGCACATGCATTTGATCGGATTTTTTTTTTTTACTAGAGCTTGAGTTTCCGCCTTTAATACTTAATTTTACGAGGACTCATTGCGATTACGTGTTAATAAGATAAGGGCAAAAGTTTCTTAACGCTATTGAGGCACCAAGGTCGAAAACCAGTCAGCCAAGCCGAGTAAAAACACTCGTTCGCTTGCAAAGAAAGCAAGGTAACAAAACAAACAAACAATTCAACTACTTCTTTGCGTCCAAAACGAGTACAGATGATTGTTCTTTATATCCAGTCGAGAGAAAAATACAAGTTTCATTCCTGAACAAAAGTAACAAGGATTAAACCAAATGTTAAACTTCTAGTTATTTCATTTACCTCACTGTCCTGTGTTGTAGAGGTTTCTACCACTTGAAAATACGTAAGCTTCAGTAAAGTAAAAACAAGCATCCGCAAAAATAGCAAACGGTTTGTCCAGAGAAAGAGCTTCTTCCACAGAGTTTGAGCTACTCATTCCTTCCATTAATACCGGTGAACTGTTAAGTGACTTTTCTTCGTGAGATGCAAGATACCGCGGTGAAGTGAAAGCCCTTGAAGCGTTGAATTATACTGTTTTCAACCGCACAATCGATCCAAGTTTGAAACTTTTCCTGAGAAACATCTTTCGTCCTTCCTTTCATCACTTGAAAATTCACCTTCCGGAATATCTTTTGACAAGTTCTTGATTTTTATGCTTTTTACGCGAAAGACAAACTTCGATCGAAGAAGATGAAGTTGTTTTGCTCAAAATAAAGAAACCAACTAGATGTGAAATTACGAGCCGCAAAAAGCGCGCGAAAAATTTAAAAGCCTCGATTTGGTTTGGGTGTCCCAAACCTGGCTTGAGCCTGCGATCCAATCGAAAGAATGCACCTGGTCAGCGGTCAACTTCAAAAAAAAAACAGCTGACCTCGATGGGATCTTAACTTGAGCCCGCGATATGGTCACGTGACACTGGTCAGCAGATACCTTGTTTTGACAGGTGTCAATTTGCTATAAGATGGATGTCCAGTATAAAAGACGTACGCTGTAAAGTAGCTGGTCAGCTGGGCCAGGTGGAGTATGGCCGCCATGTTGGATTATTATGATTATTATTAGGATATTATTAATTATTGGGCGACTCCGTCGTCATCGTCGTGCGTACGCGCCCACGAGCAATGCCGCTAACCATTTTTACCATGAGAAAAGCAGTTGACGGGTTTCTATAGGTATGGTGCTCCGCTTGGCGGCCCTTCGGGCCGCCGGAGCTCCGCTATTAATCAAATACGTAACGAATTGTAGCTGCAGTGATCGTTTAGAAATAAACGACAGCTAGCGTGACAGCGTGACAACAAAAAAAGAACCTTCGGTGTTGTGGACCAGCGAAATCTCCGTGGTAACCCCTTATTGCAAAAAAGGCAAAATCGCCGAAGACAAAGGGTTAAGCCCCCCGTCTCTATTAACCCCCCTCTCTAACAAGCGCCCCGTTTGGAAGTCGGTTTTTGTAATAAGTCTCTAATAAGCCCCCCTTTTTGCGACATGAGATTTTGTAATTTGTCCCTCCGATTTCCTCTTACAGAATCCACTTGTTGTTTCGTTTTTGAACAAATGTACACAAACACATTTACTGCTCTTTATTAAATAATAAAGTTTCACTGCTGTCAATTGTTTGAGTTTTGTACAAAAACTATTTTAGGACGAAAACGGGTGTCTAAGATTTAAAATTAGCCCCCCTCTCTATTAAGTGGTATATGGTGAAGTATATCAGTCAATGAATCTACGTTACACTGAATCTAAGTTGGATGAGTAAACTCACTGACCAACCTATTCGACAAAACAAAATTCGTGCACCAGTGCTTTATTTCTAGTGCGTTGGTTTGTAATTTCGCCGTCCAATTCTGCGGCTGTTCCCAAGCAGTTTCTCGAAAATTAGAACTCCCTCGTGTAGCCAATCTGATTACAATTTTACCGATATGAATGGAAGGTTATTAGGTTATACGAGAGAGATGAAGGCAGTGAAATTCTCGTCTGTGAGAATAGGCATGCCAAAACAAAGTTTTACTGGGGAAATCAATGTTCCATTTGCTCTTGAACTCAGTCAGGTTTAAGAGATAGTTGTGATTGAAATTACCAGCTCGGCCTGAATCCACTGAGAATCACAGGTAATGGGTATTTTTGTATCAGTTAAATATTTACATTGGCTGTAATATTCGACTGACTACATACATTTCAGGGTAGGTTAGTAGATTTCTCACGGCAATCAAGCCCCCTCCCCACATCCTCGAATATGGCCGAACAAAGTCCTCTTAAAGGACGTTTAGTACGTATTCGCATCATTACTAAATCTACAAATTTTCAGATCCATATCGTTTTGCCAGGGGCACCCAACGAGCCAAATCAAGCAAAAGTTGTAGAAAGGCGTTTTTAAGTATCTTATGGTGTTTGAAGTATGTTCGAAGTGATGTTTTCATAAGCTAAAAGACGTTCATCTGTTCGGATTCAATAGCTGAAATTTTAATTGCCCGAAAATGTTAGGGAACAAAATCTTCCTTTGAGAAAATGCAAGCTGAAATGAACTTTCCACGAACTTTCTAGGGAACACTTTTCTATCCGAAAATGGTAGCTGACGTTTTTCGCTGTCAAAAACGGCAATTACGACCTTTCCGAAAACCTCAGGAGCTATGATTTTCCAATTGCGAATCTTTTAGGCAACATTTTACAGGGGCACCCAACGAACTAAATCAACCAAAAGCTGTAGAAAGGCATTTTTAAGTGCCTTATGGTGTTTGAAGTCTGTTTAAAGCGATGTTTTCATAAGCTAGAAAAAGTTCATCTTTTCGGATTCCTTAGCTGAAATTTCAATTGCCCGAAAATGTTAGAGAACAAAATCTTCCTATGAGAAAATGCAAGCTGAAATGAACTTTCCACGAACTTCCTAGAGAACTATTTTCTTTCCGAAAATGCTAGCCCAAAAACAGCCCTCATGACCTTTCCGAAAACCTCAGGGGCTAATATTTCCCAATTTCGAATCTTTTAGGCCACGTTTTAGTTACGAAAATCCGAGTGCACTCTTTAATAGACACCGAAAGCGCAAGGCGAGCTACCCTCCACCGAACAGATGTCTACCGAAACTTGTCGTTGGGTGCCCCTGGTTTTAGTTACGAAAATATATCCGAGTGCACTCTTTAATCGACGCCGAAAGCCCAAGGCGAACTACTTTCTATCGAACATATATCTACCGAAACTTGTCGTTGGGTGCTCCTGACAAGTCTCACTTTGTTTTCCTTGAAGAGGTAATGTAATTCAGTCCACGTCGCAAAATTGGTTCGCCTTGACCGCTCTCAAAAAAAAATTGAATCCCTTTTGTACTTGAGACCTAATTAATTTACACATCATCGTGAGATGTAGTTCAATTTTAAGTTTGCCGTATTTACACTAAAGAGCGATGCACCTCTTCTGAACAACCAATCGGCGCTTATTGATCCGGACAATAATGTACTGGAGTGCCGCTTTATCGAAGTGTTGTTTTAAAACTCTTCGAATTTGAAATTTTTTCATTTTTGGTTATTTGTATTGATTTGGATCTTAAAGATGTCATCGATATAGACCTTTGAAACTAACTTCTGTTATGATGTTGTTGTGCTGTTGTTATCGTTTTGAACGAAAGAAAATGGAAAGAAAAATTACACATTACTCTGTTTTATTCACAAATCACTGGCAACCGCCCAATACGTGGCGCCCTCTAATAAGCGCTGGATCGGGGAGTCGATCAATTTAATAAGCGCCGTGGTGCTCTTTCGAATAAATAAGCTGTTTAAGCACTTAACTTAAAATGACAGTGTTCGGTCTGAGAGCTACGCTCACTGCGAGTTTTTCCAGCCATTTTGGCGACTAGAATTTCAATCAACAAGACTCAAAAATGAAATACGCACCGTCAACCTTAAAGTTCCAGGTTTAGCCTTTTGTTTCGCGCAAAATTGATGTAAATTAGTCTCGCCTTTCAGCGTTGCTCCTTTCAGCGTTGTTTCAAAACATGCTTGAAAAGACCTTGACAGTTGTACATGTCGCACGTGATGAAATGAAGGTTTCATTTGTAGCAAACGTTTTGTATTTTAACTGGTAATTTTTTACTTCAGGTTGTTTCCACTTGTATATTGTTTTGTGTACTTGATAAAGCCATGGCTAGAATTTGCGCCATGGAAATGCTTTAAATTTCATATTGTGGACTCATGGTTACGACAAAGTCGTAACGTCTTCATGGCCCCAAGTAAGCTTTTACCGCTCATTTTGTAGCCCTCTGGCATAATTCGGGTAAAACGAGCACTTTTTAAAGGATGTGATGGAAAATAGCAGTTGTTAGTGCAATTCAGGCTTTAACTAGGCTGTCCATAGTCCTCAATTTTTTTCTGTGGGACTCTCTCTTTCGATCGAACTGCCGCCATTTTGGTTGTAACGGCGAGCGAAACCTGGGTAGAGTAACTCAATCAGGGTGCATTTGCGTAGGAGTCTCCACAATCCGATGGAAAAACAGGGGACTGTGAACAGACTAAGATTCGAACCCATGGCCTCCGCGATACTGATGCAGTGCTCAAAAACCCGAGCTAATAAGCCAACTTGGAGCCGGTCATTTTGTTGGTTCGTTAGTAAGACCCGTTCAACAAAAAAATGTACAGAAGGAGCTTTAAATAATAAAATAATAACTTAATTTCTATAGCGGTATATAGAAAAAGTTCTGTATCCCTTAACAATCAAATATTAAAAACTATACAGAAGAAAAGATTAACCTAAATGCATAGAAAGATAAATACACAAGGAATTAATTATAAGTAGCTCTAAAAAGATGCGTCTTTAGTCTGTTCTTAAAAACAGAAACCGACAGACTAAGCTTAGTGTCCATGGGTAAGGCATTCCATAGCCTCGGGGCTGCGACCTAAAAGGCCCTGTCTCCATAAGTTTTAAGGCGAGTCGGTTGTCGGTTGATCTTAGATTCCTTGATGGTTCATAACGCACAAGTAAGTTACTGATATACACAGGAGCTAAGTTATTTAGTGCTTTATAAGTAAGTAACAGATGCTTAAATATAACCCTCTGTTCAACAGGCAACCAATGTAATTTCTGGAGGATGGACCATGTTCTAAACGAGTAAGGGGCTGGGAACGAATCCAAACTTTCATTGAAAATCAATGAAATTAAACTAAACCGATTCTCACATGAAAGGGTATCTCAAAATAAGCGGTTTCAGCAAGTTGAGTATGTTTGGTTTAAAAGCCGCCAGATAACCTGCATTTAAAACTTAAACAAAATCCTAAACAAATGTCTCTAGTTCGGAAAGTGTCCCTCCAGACCATACAAAGTCTCTATTTTTCACAATTTTCAAACGCATTTTTTTTCCAGCTCCAATTTAACTGAACAGTGTCAAAGTTGGTTAGGTGACCATTTTTGAGATGCTCTTTCATGCAGTGGAAACATTGTTTTCCAATCGATAAATTTTATATCCTCGTTCCCAGGCCCTTACTCGTTTAGAAAATGGCCCATATGAGTGGTACGCGCAGCCCTAGGTAACTGAGCAACAAGGCGCGCAGCACAATTCTGAATACGTTGAAATTTTTGACATAAGTACTTTGGGGAACCTACAAGCAGCGAGTTACAATTGTCCAAACGACAGATCACAAACGAGTGAATCTTGGCAATATTTCTAAGCTGAAACAGGGCAGATTTGGAACCAGAGTTTACATGTTTCTCTAGAGATAAAGTTTGATCAAAGACTACTCCTACGTCCCTGGCTGTCTAACGATGTTCGGGCGAGGTACCTAGAGCTAATGACAAGGAATTCAGTCAATTTTTTAAACAAAAACTAGTGAGCAGCACACAGCAACAGATCTTGTCAATTTTGTTTATTTATTCGACCGGTTTCGTCTGATCAGACAGACTTCATCAGGGATTTAACAAGATTACAAATTGAACTACTTTTATACTAAACATTTACAGTATAAAGCACGTTCAACGTAGGGTGTGAACAGCAAAAAACACCCACACACAAATACGCACAGGATACAACGTAAATCCTGCGTTACAAAATGTGCAATAGTTAATTTTGGGGGTCACGATTTAACCCCAAAATTAAGGACGAGGACGAACAGCACGTGAAAGATCGATGCACGGAAGAAAAACAGAAAGTCCTCACAACTATAGAGACTTGGAGAAACTCATTCCAGTCAAGTGAGCCTTTTCTGAATATCGAAGCGGACGAGTTTGCCAAATCAGCAACATCTTTCGCCGATGACTTTTACTTCAAGTGCGCCGCAAAACGGACTTCTAAACGGGTAACGGAGAACATCAAGAAAGCAAGCAAAGCTGCCAAAACTGCGGAGCGAATGGAAGCACAATTTACCTTCAACGAGGAAACAATCCACGACATGGTTCAGCGTGCCGTGCAACGAGAAGTCTCAAAGCTTAAACCAATTTCCTCCCCGGTGAAGACACGCCAAGCTCCCAGTAAAAACTCCAAAAATCCCATAAGCCGTAACACGGAACGATCAAGCTCCAGGAATCGCAGCCAACGCCGCAATTCCAGTGGTAACCAGCGAGACGCATTGGCAGCCAAAAACACACCAAAAGGCAGGCAAAGTCGATCAAAAGAAAGGAGAAAGACAGCAGCGAGAAAACCACGAGTGGGGTTCTCAGATAGCCGGTCTTCCTCTGTTTCGCGTCGCCAGCAGTCAAAAAACGTAAAAGGCCGAGGAAACGCTGTCGTAAAATAGACATACGAGGCAGTTACGAGAAATGGCTGGATAAAATGGCAAAAAAAACGATCTTGGACTTATTACCACGGAACTTGGAATTTCACAATCTTTCACACGCCACTCTCACCGCGACGCAGTCACGAACTCTTGGCCTGGGTCTGAAGTTCAGGCCCACGCTTCAGCCCCCAACTGCGCGTGTTTTCGAGGGTCAAGTACAGGACTTCTGGCGCAGTGTCCGGTTGCATTACAAATATGCCAATCAGCCCGATGATCCTGATTTTAATCCTAAACTGTACGTAAGATCAGGCTGGAATCCTCCACGGGAAAGATCCTGACCTCGAGGAACACCTGTACAAAATTCGTCAAGACTTACTGGAGAACTTTCATCAGAATAAACCAGGCTGGCGAAATAATCTGTCGTCTGATGAACGGAGTGGATTGCGTGAGATCAAGGAAGATCCTACGGTTCGCGTCCTAGCAACGGACAAAAACCTTGGACCTGCTCTCATTTCCACAGAATGGGTAGAACAAGAAACTCTAAATCACCTCAATGACACTAAGTCGTATGTTAAAGTCACCAAAGATGACTGGACATTCAGACGTCAAAAGGTAATCGAGACAAGGGAAAAACTTGTTAAGAGTTACTCTAGCTTTCTACCTCCAAATTCTCACAAATTTCTTTGTAGTCTTGATGACAATCCTAGGAGTCTCGATCCCGCTAAGTTCTACATTATTCCTAAGATTCACAAGTCACCTATAGCTGGAAGGCCTATCGCAGCTTCTCACTCTTACATCACCAGGCCTATTAGTATTCTTATAGACGAGTTAGTTAAACCTTCTATAACCATGCCTACGGTGTTACGTGACTCTGGTGAACTGATCCAATGTCTAGAGGGGATTAAGCTACCCGCAAATTGCCTTCTTGTCACGGCGGATGTGTCATCACTTTACCCGAACATTGACACTAAGAAGGCTATTATTGCTCTTGACCTCTTGCTCCGCGAGGGTAAGGTTACGCAAACTCCTCTGTTGGTTCAGTTAACTAGATTAGTCTTTGAGAATAATTTCCTTAAAACAGAATTTAGCTGTGACATATACCATCAAATACACGGAATCGCTATGGGCACTCCCTTTGCTGTTACAGCGGCAAATGCATTTATGTATTATCACGAAAGGGACATTATAGAGTTGTATGCTCAACATCTTACTCTTTACAAGCGATTTATTGATGATATATTTGTCATCTGGGATGGGACGCGGGAAATCCTTTCAGAATTTCTGAGTGCTATAAATACTAAGGATGAACGAATTAAGATAACGTACGATATTAGCGATTCTAAGATTTCCTTTCTAGATTTGCTTCTTTTCAAAGATTCTTCTTATCCAACGCTGCAATACTCTACTTTTCAGAAACCACTTAACAAGTTTTTGTACATACCTTTTGAATAATTTCACCCCACTAGCAATAAAAAAGCTTTTATTAAGGGCGAACTTATGCGCTACGCCAGAAATAGCTCCAGGTTCTACTCATTCAACGAGACACGGCTACTTTTTTGGAAGCGCCTACGCCTTAGGGGCTATCCTGCTAAGTTTTTACTACCCATTTTCAGGGAGATTAGCTATAGGAACAGGAGGAAATGGTTTTCTAAGCCTGTAAGAGTACTTGCGCATAGACGGGTGGTGTTCAAAACGTCCTTTAATTGCAGTCATATTGGAATCAAGAAAGTTATTCTTAAGCATTTACCTAACCTTAGTACTATCGTTAGTTATAAAGCTACTAACACGTTAGCACATCTATGTAAATAGAAACTTTTTGGGGGTCACGATTTAACGTTAAATCGTGACCCCCAAAATTAACTATTGCACATTTTGTAACGCAGGATTTACGTTGTATCCTGTGCGTATTTGTTTGTGGGTATTTTTTGCTGTTCACACCCTACGTTGAACGTGCCTTATACTGTAAATGTTTAGTATAAAAGTAGTTCAATTTGTAATCTTGTTAAATCCCTGATGAAGTCTGTCTGATCAGACGAAACCGGTCGGATAAATAAAAAAAATTGACAAGATCTGTTGCTGTGTGCTGCTCACTAGTTTTTGTTTAAAAAATTATTTAAAAAATTTAAAAAAATTAAAAAATTTAGCTTAAGTTTGTTGCAAGTCATCCAGTTGCGATTTCGCTCACACAAAATTCAAGAACGCGAGAGGCGGAAAGGTTAATTGGAAATCGTAGCGTCATTGCTGTGTCAAATGACATCATCACTGATAGTCTCCGCTCTCGGAGCCTTAGTCCTCTGGGAGTTCTTGGGAAGTAACGGAATCGATAGTTCATAGTTATGAATCCAGGCCATCCATAACTATTAGTGGCTTAAGCCCACTGCATTAGGGAATTATATAATAAACCAGACCAGATGTTTCTCGGTTCGTTGTCCGACAGCCCAAGACAATAGCACTGAGTGTAATAGAGCGGCCATTTCAGAAGCATCTCAGAAATAACAAAACTATCAAGAAATCACAGTTAAACGTTCCGCTTGACGTTTTTTGTACATTACGGAGCGCGGTAGAAACTCGCAAATCGTTAAAGTTCGGCATGGCTAGATATCTCGGACATCAGTGGGAGGTGCTAAGATTGGAATGTAAATTGAGCTGCCACTCACAGAAGTTAAATTCTTGCACGCCATTGGCTGGGAGGAACACGCAATAAAGCGTGACATCTGAACAACATGGCGTCAACTTGAGCAATGCATGTACATTTACATGTACGCACTAGTGGGAAGGGATCGATCGGGTTTTTCGCCGATTTAAATAGTATTTCTGATTTTTATAGTATTTTTGTTCAGTCCTGATCCTTTGTTTTGATTTTTGCGCCGCTCTTTCGCGCCATCGGGAGACGAAAAACCCGGTCTCAGCTCCCCTATTTATTTAATTTTTTAGGGTGAATAGATTTGAAAAGAGACTGGAAGCTAGAAAGCTAGGCTACACAGGGAGACTCAACATGGCTGATCGAGGAAATACGAAAGAAGTGAAGTGCTTTGGGTGTCCTCGATAGTGGGCTGCCTGTTGCGTCAATTGATCGCTGTCTTATGTTTGTTTTCTTAGACTACGTTTACACTAGAGCAAAAGTTTCCGGATTCGTGACAAATCAGGGACGTTTTCATACCGGATTCTTTTTGGTGTTTACACGTGCACAAAACATGAATCCGGTATAAAAAGTTCCCAGTTTTGTCATGAATCCGGACCGTTATGAATCCGGAATCCAAAGTGGAAACTTTGTATCAAAATACTTTGAATCCGAAACGCTTCGTTCGTGTAAACGGTTTATCCACGAATCCGGACATTCAACGTTCGCCCGCGATCCTTTAATTCTGGCTTGTATTTAGACAAGATGGCGGATTCATAACGTTCCAGATTCGTAGCACTGATACCGGATTCGTCGATTCAGTGTGAACAGTCAAATCTGAAGAATCGTTTAAGTGTAAACATCCGCAAATCCGAATACTCCAAATTTGATGAATCCGGAAACATTAACAAATCCGGAAACATTTCCCATAGTCTTTAAAAGTAGTCGTACAAGATGGAATGACGGCATCATATGATGGAAATCACGTTAAGTCCACCTTCTTGGATTTTTCGATTTTTCGAGATCTTCAGTCTAAAATATAAAAAAGTGATAAATTTAGAAGTGTAGGGAATGCTAAGTTTAGAAAAAAAAAACCCAATAAAACAAGAACAACAACAAAACATTTTTTTATAATTCGAAGCTCTTATGGCACTGAGCTGATAGCTTGCCTTATTATCGAATAGATATTTTTTGTTCCAAAAGCTTTTTTACATCCAGTAAGCGGACGGGGATCGATACGAAGAAAGCGTATTGAAAAAAGTACTTAGTTGAGATAAAATAATCCAGTGATCTCCTCAGCCATAGATGACCATAGATACTCGGCATAGAGAATTAGCCCCAGGTATATCGGGCATGAGATAATGAATGGCCATAATATTAGTGCATCCCGTAGTGGAGAGATTGTGGGCGGATACAAGGCTCGGCCACCATCGATTTCGTGTATTATCACTTGTTAGAACGCGAACGCAGGTATTGGCTTCAAGATGAAATTCATCTTGGGCATGTTGGTAAACAAAAAGGGAAAAATACGTATTTAATTTACAGAATTTTTTTTATATCCATTTACTTGAGAGCGGTTCAAGACCTAGAGAAAACTTCGTATATTAACTGCATGTCGTATTATTTTGTTGGATAACAAGAACTGAACGCCGCACCTCTGAAAGTCACATATTGAAATATATATTAATAACTTAAACGAAAAAAAAAATGAGGTATGCTAATTTGGTTGTACTTTAAATACAGAAAGGATGATATTTAAAAGCCGTACAAATTAAGCGCAAAAATCACTGAAAAAACTCTTAGTTGATGGAAGGTAAAGATGGTAATGTACACCAAACATTCGGAAGAAAAAAATTCAGTAATATCAAGCAAACAAAATATGTAATGGAAGAGCGAAAACAGGAAGAGGTTCGGATGTAAGGTGACAGCTGCGTACAGCTTATATCGAGAAAAAATGCATTAAGCTATCCACATTCAACACTCACCCCAGTCAATTTGCCTTTATTTATTAATGTGTTTCACGTAAACACTGGAAAGTGCTCTTTCACGAATATTAGAACTCAGTTTACACTTTGAATTTCTGAGATTTTGCTATAATACGTTCATCGCTACTATATCGTTAGTGGAGTTTCGAAGCGGGTACAAGCAGTTTGCTATTTCTTTAAATCCTCGTCGATACCTTTCACTTAATATGATGTAAACGCAGGGATTGAGCGAAGCGTTTGAGTAGAAAATGAATTTTGTCGCTGAAAATAGCACATCCATTCCACGCGGCAGTTGCCAGTTCCATGCAAAGTAATAAACAAGTCCCAGAACGATAAGTGGAGTTGTACAAAAAACAAAAATAAGGACTATAATTAAAATTCTTTTCGCTATCGATGCGTCTTCTCTACGTCTTTGTTGACTTCCAGCTTGCTCTCCGCTCCCTTTAACTTTTCGCGCCTTTAGCTCTAAGAATATTAAGGAATATAAGGTCACAGTTACAAGCAGAGGTAAGAAAATTAAAAACACGGAAAGGAAGACAAAGTAGCGTTCTTGTGCCCGGCGTTCGTCAAACTTCGGTGCCCAGCTAAACGTGCAATACCGCTTGTTATCTCGCATCTCCAGTCGCAGAGTATAGAGATACGGACCGTGCAAGCACATTGCCAAGATCCAAATAACAGGAATTAACACCTTGCAGACCTTTGCTGTTACAATTGGAGGGCGGAACGGGAAAACTACTCCTCTATATCTGTCAATGGCTATAATCACCAGGCTTTGTATGGACACCGCGGTAGAAATGTCTTGAAAGAAGTAGACAAGCTTACACAAAATCAAACCCGTTACCCCGTCGATCAGCCATCTTCTACGACCAGTAAAGATTTCAACGAGTTCTCGCGGAATAGCAAACGTAGAGATCAGAAGATCAGAGGCGGCCACGTTAGCGATCAGAATATTCGTCGGTGTCCACATCTGTTTGTTTTTGGTAACGATGGCAATAACAGCTAAGTTGCCAACCAGCGAAACTGACAAAATAACGCAGTACGCAAATGCCTTGATAAATTTTGCGGACGTTAAACTTTCCCCGGTTGGGTCACAGCTGGTGGCATTTGAAGTCATGTTGAGGTCGCAATGGTTGCCCGTGCTGTTTAGTGAACTCATAATACCAAGTCTTCTAAAACCGTGCTGCAAGTGAAGTAATTTAAAGAGCTGTTAGAACCGGCAAGCGTTGGGCATATCTATGTATCATGAATTATTACTGAAGGTTAAGGAGCAGTTATGTAGGAGTTCAACTGCTAACGCTTTGTCGTTGATATTCAATGATAAGCTGCAGATCGAGCTGTAACTTCGAATTCTGTTCAAACAAATTTAAACTGTCTTATGATTAAACCAATCTCAGTGAGTGAAGGACGTAAGCATGCTTTTGAGGGTAGAGAATATGTCAGGAACGTATTTCGTGAATTAGGGCTAACACTTATATTATGAGTCCAGCACGTTCGCGAAGGCCAATATTTGTTGCAATAATTATAACGTTTCCGACTGCAAAAATTGTGGGGTGTTTAGGAATAGATCGTATCTTAAATACAGTTTTTGTTTTTCGAATAGTACGAGACAAATACATCATGCTGATCCCAAACCACCAAATGGACCCGAATCTCAAGAGGGTGACGACAATCTTGTGACTCATGATATTGAAAGCTTGATTAAAGATTAGTTTTTTTTCCGACTGTTTACAATTGTTAGTGATGACATCAGTGGATAAATCCACTTTGGTCGCTGCGCAAATAGCAAGAAATCTGTTTTATCCAATTACTTATTCTTTTCCGAAGTATTTTTCTTTCCCTCTCTCCTTTTTTTTAATTTGGTATTCTTTTTTCTTGTACTCTTTGTATATTGTATCATGCTGTAAGTACACTCTTTGTTTTATGTAAGAACATATTTTCTAGGAATATCGAGGCTGAAACTTGCGAAATTTTAAGAATAATTTAAGATTAAACCCGAGGCTGGGATTTGGAAAAGAATATAATTTTGTGTGGTGCAAATTTGCAAATACAATACAATTATATGTTTTGAACTAGTCCTTATAAAATTATTCCTTTTTCTGAACGGTAAAACTAGCCAAAAAAATAAATAAAATAATAAAAAAATAACAACGAAAAGTCTTGGAGCTCGTACACAATGTAACACGATACAGAATGGAAATGTCACACGCTGCAATCTAAGAATGTACACAAGAATATTTTCAGCCTAAAATCGGCAGAAAAAACAATATTTTTATACACAAACAGAGTGTAGTGCATAAGAAACTTGAGCTTGAAGTTCACCTTTAATATAATACCTTCTTTTAAAACACAGAGAGCTTAAGATCATGATTAACATAGTACATTTCGGACCTCTCTTTGTGGCTAGGCCATCAACTGGAATCCCCGCCAATTTACTTCTTCGTTCTTCGCTCGTTGTTTCGCTCACACCAAAAATCTGAGACCCTGGAACAGGTTATTCACTCGCATCCGTCAAAGTACATGCACCACGTCTGAAGAACAAAGTTGCCGACTCAGGCTGGAGAACACATTCAATATTCTTCGTTCGAGCGTCTTGCTCAGTCAAGTAAAAGAAACAAGGCGTTACGCTTTTAGTCTTGAAATTTATTCAACCAATTTTGCGATGTGGACTGAGTTACACTAGGGACCTTAAGCAACGAGGACGGCAACAGCAACGAGAAAGCCACAAAACAATAGGCTTAATGAGCAAAAACAATGGCTCTGCACGTGCGTTTTACATTTTGGTACATTTCTTTGCCGTCCTCAGCAAAACAACAACGTGAAATGACGACATTTTGTTTTTTCTTGAGAACGTGAGCGCTTGATGACAAATTTTTCTTTCTTTTCCCTTACTTTGACGTCGTTCTTTGCAATTTAGTTCTTGGACAGTTCGCAAGTATTTTCCAAGTGAAACAAATTGGAATAATCACGAAAGAGTTACAGAAAGGAGAACTTATATTTGAAGTGACGTTTTCGTTGCCGTTGCCGTCCTCGTTGCTCAAGGAAAACAAAGTGAGACTTGTCAGGAGCACCCAACGACAAGTTTCGTTTGATATCTGTTCGGTGGAGGATAGTTCGCGTTACTTTTCCTGCGTCGATATAGGTGTACACTCGGAGTTTCGTAACTGAAACATGGCCTTGAAAGATTCGCAATGGGGAAATCATAGCCCCTGAGGTTTTCGTAAAGGTCATATTTGCTGTTTTTGGCAGTCAAAAACGTCAGCTAATATTTTCGGAAAGAAAATAGTTCCCTAGAAAATGCGTGGAATATTCATTTCAGCTAGCATTTTCTCAAAGGAAGATTTTGTTCCCTAACATTTTCGGGCAACTGAAATTTCAGCTAAGGTATTCGAGCAGATGAAATTCTTCTAGCTAACAAAAACATCACTCAGTAAACAGACTTCAAACACCATAAGGTACTTAAAAATGCCTTTCTACAGCTCTTAGTTGATTAGGCTCGTTGGCTGCCCCTGACTTTTGCAAAATACTCCTAAAATTTGAAAGTAAAGTAAAATGCACGGATTGTCTTCGAAAAACGAAAGTGTGGTTGGACTGCACGTCTAAATGTCTAAGAAAATCCAGCATGGACTGATTAGCGAGGGAAGCAGTTCGGCCGGGAAAAAAAACAAAAAACAAAAAAAACAAATGTGCTGCCAAGTCAGGTACTAGTACCAATCAAAGCTTAGAAAGTGCGTTCGATTCGTGAATGACCGCAAAAATAACAAATATTCGTAGCAGTAATAAGCATTGCACACTTCTCACATTAACTTCTTTTTAAACTGGAACAGTTAATAAATACATTTTCTAACGCAATTTCGTACTGCTTCCAGCATTAATTTTGTATGCATTTTGTGTCTCAAACTCTATTCATACTCGCCGTTTTAACCGGGTTAGTACAACAGTGATGCATGAACAACTAATTTACCGGGCTGTACGGAAATCTTTCCCTGACAAAGCTATGGTCGCCATGAATTCAAGTAATGGCAAGATAAAACACTTTGAAAGCAAAAATTGCTAATCTATTCACGGACGTTGATCGAAACCGACTGCGTATCTTATTGCAACCACATAGACAGATTAGCGGTATGTCAACACAACTGCTGATCACAACTATGAATTAACAACGAAAAAAAACTTCCAGGCAACAATTTATTCAAAACTGAACAACATCTGAATTAAATATTTTGCTTGAGGGAGTACAAAACCCTTTCAATTTTTACTGCGTACTTGGAAACACGAATGTTGATTTTGCACATGCTTCGGATTACTTGATGGGAAATAGTATCTCTTTGCAAACCAAAGCACCGAGACATTAGAAACAACGTGAGCTTTGAATACATCTGTCCAAGATGGCCGATCTTCTGTGCAGAGCCCATTCCTAGCCCCGGTGGGCTCTGCTCATCGTTCTACGTATTGGGCAATTTTTTAAAGAAAAATAATACAAAGGGTAGGTGCTCCCCAAAATAAGCTACGTTGGTCTGTGGCATTGCAAAGGGTACCGTTTTCACGCAGTTTGGTCTGGGATATGGTGCCAAAATCAGGGAAATCGTGCTCTTTCATTCAATATATGAGAGCCTGAATACTCTTTGTTAACAAAAAGAAAAATGGCTTTCTGCAAGATATCCGTGCTGGACTGCAATAGAAATTTCTAGAATAGGGTTACAAAGTGCAGATGAACATGCACGGCAGTCTGGTATAGGGTAAGTCTCGGCGAGTAAACCCCACCCAAACATGCATAGAGTCGACAGAGGATACTGCACCCTTAAGAGACGACATTTGAGGAAAATGATAGGTCTAGACGCATGAAATTGTATCGCCAATTCATTGTCATGAGGAAAATGGAAATCGAAACATTGCAGTTCGATTCCCGGCTTTAAACATAAGATTGCCATTTACAGCGTTTGTTTATTTATTCATTTTTTAAATAAAGTAGTTCCAGTTCTGTATAGCGATATTTCTGGTTCGTGTTACTTTGATTAGCTATGGTGTCAAGGCTGTGATGGAGCATAAGCTTAAATAATTTGAGGCTATAACCTAGCTCCAACCAGTAACCTAGATGATGAAGACATCAGTACCTTATGAAGGGCGCAACTGAAAAAAATAGAGCGTTTTCATTCACATGACTGCCGGGCCATAATGGTTTTCTGAAACAAAACAAAGCTTTTGCATAGAAAGAGAGTTCAATTCCCAGAGGTTTCGTTTGGGACACCAACATGGCCGCCGTTTCTTTGTTTTGGGACAGCAACATGGCCGCCGTGACGTCATGTGAAAATACTCTATAAGAGGCTTATACTTATACTATGGCTTCCACAATGCACCACGTGATGGAGACGGTCAAGCAAAAATATTCTCATTGACAAACACTCGGTTTTCATAGGATTAAAGAGAATTGTGCTCCAAAATAGCATTGCCTTAGGCGACAAGAATTTTTTTTATTAAAATCAACTTGCTCTTGTCGGCACCATTTTTTGTTACAAACGCAAGGCTAATGCCGCTTCACTCACGCAAACTTTATTTATCACATTAAAACTGTACTGAGCACCGAAAAACATCTAGATAAAACATAATTGACATATTTGATATTGTTCAATTCCCAGAGAAAGGGGACCCCAGGGAGGTCATTATGAATGATAAAATTCACAAATAATATCGCTAATAAATTTGCAATGCTCATGAAAAAGGAAACTCCAATATATCCAAGTTTCCTATGGAAAATAAATTAGCGAAACATTTCTTGGGAACACGTGAAATTCTTGTAACCGTTAAAACAACATAAGAGTCATAATACCGTATTTCCTCGAATCAGTGCCCTGGCGCTTATATAAAATTTCAGCCAAAAGAGAGGCGCTTATCCGAAGGAGGGAGCTTAATCGAGGGGGGGCGCTAATTAAGTTTTTTCTGTCAACGAACTGTAACTTTATTTTGGCTAATGCACATAAAAGAACTCTGCAAGCGCGAGGAGATAGAAATAACTGGAAGGGACATCACGGAAAAGAGACTGTTCTGCTACATGCACTGATGCCGATGTAGTTGATTATAAATAAAGTGACAATAGAAACAGGTTTTCGTTGTATCCTAAGAAAGTGATGGGGAGTGCTGCGGTGCTCTTATTTACTATTCTGGCCGAGGAGGTGGGCGCTTATTCGGGGGTGGGCGCTTATTAGATTGTGGGCGCCTATACGAGGAAATACGGTATACATATAGTACGGACATGGTTCTCAACCAATTTGGCTGAAACTTGGGGTGTAGGGTTGGTTTGTCTACCAAAACGATATGCTTTAATTCGAGTACTTTTCACTTAAAAAATGAAGAAATGCGGTGGTTTCCAATGCATGCCATGTCAACATGGCGTATTGCGGGATTTGTTGTGACTCTAAGTTAGTGCTACCATGATTCCGCTTAAACCAACACAAGACATCGGTATTAAAGTGAAGAAATGACCAAATAGCATTTGGGGCGAGTGGTAAGATCAGAGTCGATCTTTACATGAGGTATCTTCTAACGTTTTGCTCGAGCGTGCGTCTCTCATACACATCTATTGATTCAGATGGAAAGTTGATCAATGGTTATAAAGGCTCAAGCTAGCTCTGGGACAAGGTGGCGAAGCACAGAAAACGTCTTATTGTAAAGATGTATTGTAACGAGTAACGAGCTGCATTTATTCTAGGGCGAATGGTACGTTATCAATCAGTATAACGTCGACGATGTAGACATTTCAAATTGGAGAAAAAAAATCCGATTTTAAACACTCCACGATATCGGTAATATCGATCATACGTGTTCTCAGAAATTATCATTTTGAGAGAATACGACTGAGTCATAACATAGCATCAGGCGGTCTGGAAAAATGATTCAAAACCAACTTTCTCTTGTACTGTATCATTAAAATTCCCAGAAAACACGCTTGCAATCAAGGAAAGTTTGAAAGTAGAACATTGAAACTGAGTGCCGCCGAGAAAGATCATTTAATCGAAACGAAACAGTCCTTAATGAGGTGATCACGATTGAAACACATCAAAACAAAATACAGCAAATAAATTTCCACTCCTTTACATCTGAAGAGAGCACAAACCGACGATGAAAACAGAAATTTGTTGCAGAGAACTGAAAAGCGGCTGCATGAGGACACGGTTTCTGATCAGATTCTTAGGTCTCAATTAAGCTAATTCTCCAATTATGGTGGACAAAAACAATCCTCAATGATGTATTTTTGTAAATGCCTTTCAAGAAAGTCCTCACTTTTCAAACAACCGCTGCTTGAGGACACGCGGGTTCCTGATCGGATTCTTGGGTCTCAATTAAGCTAATTTTCCAAGTATGGCGGACAGAAACAATTCTTCTGTGTGAAGATCTTTACGGTGGCACATCAGGATTGTAGAACTGAGGTTTTCACGGTGATTCCGTTTTCTTGCCCCAGATGCCTGACCGCTTGCGAAACCAATTTATACTGCGCATATTGGTTGCATCAGGGGCGATTAAATTTGAACCAAAACACCGAGCCCGTGATTGCCAGTTTTCTGGGACATGGATTAGATTCAAGTCGACAAGATTCAATTCGACTGAGTCATAACACGGCTTCAGGCGGTCTGGAAAAATTGATTGAAAACCAATTTTCTCTTGTGCTGTATCATTAAAATTCCCAGAAAACACGCTTGCAATCAAGGAAAGTTTGAAAGTAGAATATAATCGAATAATAATCGAAACGAAAGCAATGGTGTGTCATGAAAGAGCCCCTTATGAGGTGATCATGGTTGAAACACATCAAAAATACAGCAAATAAATTTCCACTGCTTTACATCTGAAACTAAGAGCAAAAACCGACGGCGTAAAGACAAATTTGTTGCAGAGAACTGAAATGCCATGATTGTTCTCTAGTTTCCTCCGAGAAACCGATTGGCGAAGTTTTCGCGTAGATACGGTGTACGTGAAATAATTGTAACCGGGGTCACAGTTTAGGAGTAAAGCTGTCTAAAAATAAGCCTCCTTCGCAGGAGTTATTGGGTCGTCACGCAACGCTCCTCCCCACTAACGGCTCCTTACTCGAGCTTTGCATTCCTTTCCTTCAAACTGACCAATAAGGAGCAGGCTTCCATTTTCTAGAAACCTGGTCCTAGTCCTCGTCTTGTTGTGTTTTTGGCGGCAAATAAAACGAGAAATATGATTGGCACAGCTGCCAAGAATTACTTGCATTTTATTGGTTCTTCGAGTGAGCAGCCGTTAGTGGGGAGGAGCGTTACGTGCGACCCTAATAACGGCTGCAAAGGAGACTATCTGTTAATAAGGAAACTCAAATTTTAGTATTCCTTCTTATTTTGTCAGTAGATTCCTATTCGGAAACTACTCGAGTAAATTACCATAAAACTTTCCAAACATTTTCGTTTTTGAGATTTCCTGCACAACGTGAAATCCCCTCATTATGTCACAGCTGGCAATAAATTTGGCCAACATTTGGTGAATTTTCAGAACGCCGCTTTTAGCGTGAATTATCCTTTTTAAGCAAGTTGTTTTGAAAATATCGCTGGAAGATAGGTATTTACATTGCTGCAAAAAATGCCGGAAGTTTTAGCAGTTTCGTTAACACCTTAAAATGTGGAAACTTTGCAGCCAAAATCGAGTCCTGCCACATCAAAATTTACACCAAAAATAATACTAGAGAAAAGCACTGATATTTTACAATTAGATTATGAGCTCGAGATTTCTATCGCGTGATAGCTGATGAGGGCGCAGCCCGAACCAGCTATCACGCATAAAAATCGAGAGCGAAGAATCTAATTGTTTTAGTATAAATCTACTAGTCGTTCAAAACTAGTAGTAAGTTGGAGTAAATTGTCTAAAACCTCCTCGCAGACACTTCGAAAACGTGAAGAAGCGGCCGCCATTTTGTTGACAATCGCTACTCACTATCTATCACAAAATAGATAGCGAGTAGCGTAGCCAATCAGAGAACGGCATTCGTGATAGAACGCTAGTAGATTTATACCAATACAACATATAAAAAATCTAACACATTAATGTACTCATTAATGTACTCAAGGGGGTACGCTTGACCTGACTTGACTGTAAGCAGTAGTGAAAATAACGCCTGAAAAAAATTCAGGCTTTTACGCGAACCACCAAAGTTGCATAGCAACGTTAATTTGAACGTTTGACCGGGGCTTTAGAGAAGACTTTGTTGAATATAAGTGTATACTCCACAGTAATGTTCCTTTCAGTTTCGAATCTAAACTTAAGAAATGTTAATGATGTATTTTTGTAAATACCTTTCAATAAAGTCCTCTCTTTTGTCGCAGCCGCTGCTTGAGGATACAGTTCCTGATAGGATTCTTGGGTCTTAATTAAGCTAATTCTCCAAGTATGGCGGACAAAAACAATCCTTCTGTTTGAATTTCTTTACGGTGGCACATCAGGATTGTAAAAGGCTTTCACGGTGGGAGTCCGTTTTCTTGCCCCAGATGGTGACTTGAATTAGGCACTAACGTGATTGCTCGCCTTTCACCCGAACTGATGCCGGACCGCTAGCGAAACCAATATATACTGCGAATATTGGTTGCCGATCAGGGGCGATTAAGTTCATACCATCTGTTTGTCTTTACCTGTAAGCGGTAGAAATCACCTGCACGTCGGATGCAATTACATTTGAGTCAAACGTCGAGCCCGCTATCCAGTCATTTTTTCGAGCTAGCCACAGCCTTAATTAAGATTGCTTTATTGACATCCGAGTGCCGGAAAGCGCAATATTACAATATCGCAAAGTTAGGCTTTCCTCCGCGGTCATGGTCCGCGCCTTAAAACATCAAATTGTCTCAAGTCTACAACGCCTTACAAACAAGTGAAGCAGAATTAGGCCAATATTACCCGATCTCATGCATAATTTAACTCCCCAGGGTCAGAGGAGAGACCTTGAGAACGACGTTGATGCAAGATTTGTAACAGTTACAGATTTGAGAATGATATATGAAATGAATCATATATGAACTGCGGAAATGAAATCAAATGAAGAATGATCCTCGCAGTGGTGAACGCAATTTATGCAATTGCGAAAAGAAGCCACGGGTTCAAACCCCGTTGAAGTACTGAATTTTTTTCAGGCATTTTTTCGCAATTGCATAAATAAAAATAAAAAATTAGAATAAAAAGAGGACTAACCTGATAGTTTAGAGCAGTCAACAGGAATTGACTGTAGTTCCAAAACCACAACACAAAAAAACATATTTTCAAGGAAGCAAAGTACGATGAGCACAATTAGACAAGTAGCAAAACATATCTCGTAGTAAGTTCAAAAAATTGCAAGGCAAGTCCGTAGAGCAGTCAACAGGAATTGACTGCAATTCACAAACCACAGAACAACAAAACATTACAAGAAAACAAAGTACGACGGGTAGGTTTTGAAGATTTTGTAGGTTTCTTACTTGTCTACTTTCTCCACCTTCTCCAAGAATCTTCGAACAAACATACGCATCGTGCATTGTTTTCTTGCAAATGCATGTTTTGTTTTTTATCCGCTTTGAATTCCTTTTCTGAAAGTTTGGACTCAAGAATATTTTTTTTTTTCAAACGTTTGCTATGGAATAGTTCATCTGGATCGTAAAACTCATCGTTTTCAACGCTACTGCTCAAGTTTGTGGACACAAAAGATTGGCGCAAGGAAAGGCATGCGAAGTTGTTCAATACCAGTAAAAAAATAATAATTGTGCATGGAGCTGTGCTTTTAGGCTTGGCTAAATCTATTTATTATGACAGTCAGTATTAATTTTACAACATACATGTTTGGCCAGAAACCTCTGCCTCCTCAGTGCTAATTACAAGGAAAGCTAATTAACCTAAGTAAATAAAAAATATATATATATAATTCGAACTGGAGCGAAAATCTTTCTAAACCAGTGAATCCCGCTTATCCACTAATTAAACTAACACCTAAGCTAAATTAAAACTGTTTGAACGACAAGTCCTCTCAACGCCACTTAATTCTTCTCTTTAATTACAACTTAGTTTCCCTTTTCATATTTTCCTTTGTTTTTCTTTTCAGTAATATTAGCCAATGAGAAGCATCGATTTAATTGAAATTAAACATTAATAGTTCGCACCTTTTATATTAATCGATTTTGCAGTGGGGCTGCCTAGTTATCACGCGGACTGTTACTTAATGTTTAAAACCGGGCGTGGAAAAGAAAGGGAAGGTAAGAAAAAAATACACAAAAGAAAATGTGAGAATATGTGAAGGATCATCGCAGACATGAATACTACTGAAGAAGTAGTACAAGCCCTAAAGCAGTACTACAAGCCTGAATTTTTTTTTCAGGCTTTGCCTGTTCCAGGCGTTCAGATAGAAAACAGAACGCGAGATTACCAGCAGAGCGAGGCGAAAACAAAGCGGCGAAAAATGGAAGGGGCTTGGGACGGGTGGCGGCGCCCAACCCAAGATTCCCCCCCCCCCCCCCCCCTCAATTTTTCGCCGCTTTATTTGCGCCTTGCTCTGCCAGTACTCGAACGAGCTCCGTTTGCCATCTGAACGCCCGGAACAGGCTATTTCAGGTTTTATTTTCACAACTGCTTTAGTAGTGTTCATAACTGCGATGATCATTCACATATTCATTCATTAATCCGCAGTTCAAATATACGATTTTCATACATTCTTTCTCACAAAAGTGTGAATAGTGAACAAAAAGACGCTATTATGAGAAAAGTGATTTGTTTCAAATGCCAGTTTCTATTAAACAGCCGAATTAATTTTGCACGGTCATCTCTATAACGTTTGATGAACTACCATTAAAAGAACAACACCGGGCTAAATCTTTCAACCCCTGTCGATACTTTTCGTTCAGAACGATGTACACACATGGATTGAGTGATGCATTTGAATAGAGCACGAATTTCACTGCGCTAAACAATATTTCCATTCCACATGGCAGCTGCCAGTCCCACGCAAAGTAAAAAACAAGTCCGGAGACAGTTACTGGAGTCGTACACAAAACTAAAATAAGGACTATGATTAAGATTCTTTTCATTATAGCTGCGTCCTGTTTTAGTCTTTGACGCCTCACGTCCAGTGCTCCGCTGTCTTGGACTTTTCGTTTGAGTTCAAAGACAATCAGGGTATATAAAGTGAGAATTACAGAAACAGGCAAGAAAATGACGAATATTACAAGAAGGACAAAGTAGCCCTCTTGTGTTTGTCGTTCGTCAAACTTCGGTGCCCAGCTAAACGTGCAATACTGCTTATTATCTCGCATCACCAGTCGCGCAGTATAGAAATACGGAGCGTGTAAACACATCGCTACGATCCATATGATGGGAATTAACACCTTACAAACTCTTGCTGTTATAAGCGGAGGGCGAAACGGGAAAACTATTCCTCGATATCTGTCAATGGCTATGACCATCAGGCTTTGTATGGACACCCCAGTAGAAATGTCTTGAAAGAAGTAGACAAGCTTACACAAAATCAAACCCGTTATTCCGTCGATCAGCCATCTTCTGCGACCAGCAAAGATTTCAACGAGTTCTCGTGGAATAGCAAACGTAGAGATCAAAAGATCAGAGGCGGCCACGTTAGCGATCAGAATATTCGTCGGTGTCCACATCTGTTTGTTTCTGGTAACGATGGCAATAACAGCTAAGTTGCCAACCAGCGAAACTGACAAAATAACGCAGTACGCAAATGCCTTGATAAATTTTGCGGACGTTAAAGTTTCCCCGGTCGGGTCAAACCTGGTAGCATTTGAAGTCGTGTTGAGGTCGCAATGGTTGCCCGTGCAGTTTAGTAAACTCATAATACCAAGTCTTCTAAAACCGTGCCGCAAGTGGAGTGATTTAGGCTGTTAGAACCGGCAAGCGTTGGGCATATCTATGTATCATGAATTATTACTGAAGGTTAAGGAGCAGTTATGTAGGAGTTCACCTGCTAACGCGTTGTTGTTGATATTTCAATGATAAGCTGCAGATCGAGCTGTAACTTCGAATTCTGTTCAAGCAAATTTAAACTGTCTTATGATTAAACCAATCTCAGTGCGTGAAGGACGTAAGCATGCTTTTGAGGGTAGAGAATATGTCAGGAATGTATTTCGTAAATTAGGGCTAGCACTTATATTATGAGTCCAGCACTTTCGCGAAGGCCAATATTTGTTGCAATAATTATAACATTTCCGATCGCAAAAATTGTGGGGTGTTTAGGCTAGATCGCATCTTAAATACAGTTTTTGTTTTTCGAATAGTACGAGACAAATACATCATGCTGATCCCAAACCACCAAATGGACCCGAATCTCAAGAGGGTGACGAAAATCTTGTGACTCATGATATTGAAAGCTTGATTAAAGATTGTTTTTTTTTTTTTCGACTGTTTACAATTGTTAGTGATGACATCAGTGGATAAATCCACTTTGGTCGCTGTGCAAATAGCAAGAAATCTGTTTTATCCAATTACTTATTCTTTTCCGAAGTATATTTGTCTCGCTCTCTCCTTTTTTTAATTTGGTACTCTTTTTTCTTGTACTCTGTCTATATTGTATCATGCTGTAATTACACTCTTTGTTTTATGTAAGAACATATTTTATAGAAATATCGAATGTACACAAGAATATTAGCAGCCTAAAATCGGCAGAAAAAACAATATTCTTATATACAAAAAGAGTGTAGCGCATAAGAAACTTGAGCTTGAAGTTCACCTCTAATATAATACCTTTTTTTTAAAACACAGACAGCTTAAGATCATGATTAACATAGTACATTTCGGACCTCTCTTTGTGGCTACGCCATCAACTGGAACCCCCGCCAATTTACTTAATTCTTCGTTCTTCGCTCGTTGTTTCGCTCACCCCCAAAATCTGAGACCCTGGAACAGGTTATTCACTCGCATCCGTCCAAATACATGCACTACGTCTGTAGTTTCCGACTCAGGCTGGAGAACACATTCAATATTCTTCGTTCGAACGTCTTGCTCAGTCAAGTAAAAGAAACAAGGGGTTACGCTTTTAGTCTTGAAATTTATTCCACCAATTTTGCGACGTGGACTGAATTACAATACCTCTTCAAGGAAAACAAAGTGTGACTCGTCAGGAACACCCAACGACAAGTTTGCAGGATATCTGTTCGGTGGAGGTTAGTTCGCCTTAGGCTTTCGGCGTCGATGTAGGTGTACACTCGGATTTTCGTAACTGAAACATTGATAGATTCGCAATGGGGAAATCATAGCCCCTGAGGTTTTCGTAAAGGTCATATTTGCTGTTTTTGGCAGTCAGAAACGTCAGCTAGCATTTTCGGAAAGAAAATAGTTCCCTGGAAATTGCGTGGAATATTCATTTCAGCTAGCATTTTCTCAAAGATTTTGTTCCCTAACATTTTCGGGCAACTGAAATTTTAGCTAAGGTATTCGAACAGATGAAATTCTTCTAGCTAACAAAAACATCACTCAGTAAACAGACTTCAAACACCATAAGGTACTTAAAAATGCCTTTCTACAGCTCTTAGTTGATTAGGCTCGTTGGCTGCCCCTGACTTTTGCAAAATACTCCTAAAATTTGAAAGTAAAGTAAAATGCACGGATTGTCTTCGAAAAACAAAAGTGTGGTTGGACTGTGCGGCTGAATGTCTAAGAAAAGCCAGCATGGACTGATTAGCGAGGGAAGCAATTCGGCCGAAAAAAAAGAAAACAAATGTGCTGCCAAGTCAGGTACTAGTACCAATCAAAGCTTAGAAAGTGCGTTCGATTCGTGAATGACCGCAAAAATAACAAAAAATTCGTAGTAGTAATAAGCATTGCACACTTCTCACATTAACTTCTTTTTAAACTGGAATAGTTAATAAATACATTTTCTAACGCAATTTCGTACTGCTCCCAGCATTAATTTTGTATGCATTTTGTGACTTAAACTCTATTCATACTCGCCGTCTTAACCGGGTTAACACGGTGTTGGTTACCACGCGTAAACAACCCTTAGTATTTGACTTTCGACCTAAATTTTGTCGCTAGAACGCTAACTATTTCAATTGTCGCCATCATTTAAACAATTCAGGCCTACCTTTCCAGTTGACTTAAGATCGCGTCATTTTAAGAAAACATGGAAATTGTCTTTACCACTTGCGCCTATATTTGTTTACTTCCGTCACATTTGAGGACAACGTTTGCATCATTTATCAGCGGTTTGATCGTGCAAGAAGCGTGCGTTTGGTTGTTTTGTATCGTTTGACAGGCAATTTCAAACGCGCGTTTCTTTCGTTTCAAGAGTTTGGCATCGTGCGTTTCTATCGTTTCCAAACGTTTGGTTCGTTTCAAACGTTTCGAAGGTTTCAATCGATGTTTACGCTGAACCTCGCACCGGAAATTAAAAGCCATCGAAGATTTTCTTCGCGTCCCAGCTCCAAAATATAAAAAAGAACCAGTTTCAACATGAAATAAAACATAACTTAATTCAGAACCTTTGATAACACGAGGCACAAGAATTGAAGTGCTAACTTTCGCTGCTGAAGTTAAGCTTAGAAAATTTTTAAGACGCTGGGAATTTATATTTTCATTCTTAATGAAATTTGATCGGCGAAGAAATCTGCCGCCTTGGACGTGACGAATGTTGTTGACTCTTTTTGTGTCATAGCGATTGTAATGTTTGGCAAAGCATTCAACCTGTATTTGTTTTACTTAACTTACCTGTTTTTAAACTTATAACATTTTGATCGACTGCCTCGTTCAAAGACAAAATAAGAAATTTGTGTGACCGTGTCCTTTGGGAATTTAACAATGTAATTTCCTTGGCGCCATTCCGACGTGACAGAAAATGTACATTCAACAACAAAGCACACCTGAAGAAGCACCGGTTTGCGATGACATGCAGGGTATATTTTCCACAGAAGCGAAATTTATGAATGGAACGATATGTTGTATTGTGAAAAAAATTCAAGGTTTTGAGTTTTGGAACTGTTTGAAAAGAGGTATAATCGAAAGAGCTAAATTAATTCCAGTTCACGGGATAATTTCCCGGGAATTATCAGATCAATTCAAGGAATTTGCACAAATGCAACAAAGCTAAATTTATCATTTTGTACAATTATTTTTAGACTTTTATCGATAAAGTTAGACAGGAACCTCTCATAAACTGAAGTAATTCGCCTGGTTGTGAATTATATTTTTATATGTACTGTACTACGGCGGAATGATTAAGGATGATTGTGTAGATGAAACCGACAGCGAACGATTAAAAAGTTCCAAACGCTTGAAACGATTGAAACGCAGCTAAAAATAAGAAACGTTTGAAACGTTTGAAACGAAGGAAACGATTGAAACGATTTGTTTTGCACGATTCACACGCTAAACTCTGCGAACCAAACGCACGATGCAAACGCCACGTACACGATAATTCCCATGGCCGGGATCTCTTGCCGACGAACCCAAACATGTGACACTGAACTTGTCAAAGCCACTGCTTCATTATCAACTTGTTCAAAGTTTAATGCGACGGATGCGAAAGTACAATTAATGTGCATCTCAAAAAGGTAAGAATTAGTGTGATATTGTAGTAGGCCGCAATTTTAAGTGCAAATTTGTCCACCTTGTTTCTTCCGAATTTGAACAGTTTTGCGAGAACGCAACGTTTTTTTCATTTTTCAAACGAAATAATAGGTTTTCTTGATAATTTCTTGTATACAGGTTCATGCACATAAAATTTAGTTTTAGTTTCTGTTTTTGAAGTTTCCAAATAGTTTCTACGTTTCTTGCTTTGGGCTGTTTTCTAGTGTCACACCTAATTTGTTACGCGTGTGGTAACCAACACCGTGCGCAAGGCCTTAAAAAAAAAATATGTTTTCTTGATAATTTCTTGTATACAGGTTCATGCACATAAAATTTAGTTTTAGTTTCTGTTTTTGAAGTTTCCAAATAGTTTCTACGTTTCTTGCTTTGGGCTGTTTTCTAGTGTCACACCTAATTTGTTACGCGTGTGGTAACCAACACCGTGCGCAAGGCCTTAAAAAAAAATGTTTTCTTGATAATTTCTTGTATACAGGTTCATGCACATAAAATTTAGTTTTAGTTTCTGTTTTTGAAGTTTCCAAATAGTTTCTACGTTTCTTGCTTTGGGCTGTTTTCTAGTGTCACACCTAATTTGTTACGCGTGTGGTAACCAACACCGTGCGCAAGGCCAACTTTATACTAGCTAGTACAACAGTGATGCATGAACAACTAATTTACCGGGCTGTACGTAAATCTTTCCCCGATAAAGCTATGGTCCCCATTAATTCAAGTAATGGCAAGATAAAACACTTTGAAAGCAAAAATTGCTAATCTATTCACGGACGTTGATCGAAACCGACTGCGTATCTTATTGTAACCACATAGACAAATTACCCGCCCATGTCAACACAACTGCTGATCACAACTATGAATTAACAACGAAAAAAAACTTCCAGGCAACAATTTATTCAAAACTGAACAACATCTGAATTAAATATTTTGCTTGAAGGAGCACAAAACCTTTCGATTTTCACTGCGTACTTGCAAACACGAATGTTGATTTTGCACATGCTTCGGATTACTTGATGGGAAATAGTATCTCTTTGCAAACCAAAGCACCGAGACATTAGAAACAACGTGAGCTTTGAATACATCTGTCCAAGATGGCCGATCTTCTGTGCAGAGCCCATTCCTAGCCCCGGTGGGCTCTGCTCATCGTTCTACGTATTGGGCAATTTTTTAAAGAAAAATAATACAAAGGGTAGGTGTTCCCCAAAATAAGCTACGTTGGTCTGTGGCATTGCAAAGGGTACCGTTTTCACGCAGTTTGGTCTGGGATATGGTACCAAAATCAGGGAAATCGTGCTCTTTCATTCAATATATGAGAGCCTGAATACTCTTCGTTAACAAAAAGAAAAATGGCTTTCTGCAAGATATCCGTGCTGGACTGCAATAGAAATTTCTAGAATAGGGTTACAAAGTGCAGATGAACATGCACGGCAGTCTGGTATAGGGTAAGTCTCGGCGAGTAAACCCCACCCAAACATGCATAGAGTCGACAGAGGATACTGCACCCTTAAGAGAAATTGTTCGGTCTACACGCATGAAATTGTGTCGCCAATTCATTGTCATGAGGAAAATGGAAATCGAAACATTGCAGTTCGATTCCCGGCTTTAAACATAAGATTGCCATTTACAGCGTTTGTTTATTATTATTTTTTAACAAAGCAGTTCCAGTTCTTTATAGCGATATTTCTGGTTCGTGTTACTTTGATTAGCTATGGTGTCAAGGCTGTGATGGAGCATAAGCTTAAATAATTTGAGGCTATAACCTAGCTCCAACCAGTAACCTAGATGATGAAGACATCAGTACCTCATGAAGGGCGCAACTGAAAGAATAGAGCGTTTTCATTCACATGACTGCCGGGCCATAATGGTTTTCTGAAACAAAACAAAGCTTTTTGCATAGAAAGAGAGTTCAATTCCCAGAGGTTTCGTTTTAGACACCAACATGGCCGCCGTTTCTTTGTTTTGGGACAGCAACATGGCCGCCGTGACGTTATGTGAAAATACTCTATAAGAGGCTTATACTATGGCTTCCACAATGCACCACGTGATGGAGACGGTTAAGCAAAAATATTCTCATTGACAAACGTTCGGTTTTCATAGGATTAAAGAGAATTGTGCTCCAAAATAGCATTGCCTTAGGCGACAAGAATTTTTTTTATTAAAATCAACTTTCTCTTGTCGGCACCATTTTTTGATACAAACGCAAGGCTAATGCCGCTTCACTCACGCAAACTTTATTTATCACATTAAAACTGTACTGAGCACCGAAAAACATCTAGACAAAACATAATTGACATATTTGATATTGTTCAATTCCCAGAGAAAGGGGCCCCAGGGAGGTCATTATGAATGATAAAATTCACAAATAATATCGCTAATAAATTTGCAATGCTCATGAAAAAGGAAACTCCAATATATCCAAGTTTCCTATGGAAAATAAATTGGCGAAACATTTCGTGGGAACACGTGAAACTCTTGTAACCGTTAAAACAACATAAGAGTCATAATACCGTATTTCCTCGAATCAGTGCCCTGGCGCTTATATAAAATTTCAGCCAAAAGAGAGGCGCTTATCCGAAGGAGGGAGCTTAATCGAGGGGGGCGCTTATTAAGTTTTTCTGTCAACGAACTGTAGCTTTATTTTGGCTAATGCATATAGAAGAACTCTGCAAGCACGAGCAGATAGAAATAACTGGAAGGGACTTCACGGAAAATAGACTGTTTTGCTAAATGTACTGATGCCGATGTCAGTAGTTGATTATAAACAAAGTGACAATAGAAAAAGGTTTTCGTTGTATCCTAAGAAAGTGATGGGGAGGGCTGCGGTGCTCTTATTTACTATTTTGGCCGAGGAGGTGGACGGTTATTCGGGGGTGGGCGCTTATTAGATTGTGGGCGCTTATCACGAGGAAATACGGTATACATATAGTACGGACATGGTTCTCCACCAGTTTGGCTGAAACTTGGGGTGTAGGTTTGGTTTGTCTAACAAAAGGACATGCTTTAATTCGAGTACTTTTCACTTAAAAAATGAAGAAATGCGGTGGTTTCCAATGCATGCCATGTCAATATGGCGTATTGCGGGATTTGTTGTGACTCTAAGTTAGTGCTACCATGATTCCCCTTAAACCAACACAAGACATCGGTATTAAAGTGAAGAAATGATCAAGTAGCATTTGGGGCGAGTGGTAAGATCAGAGTCGATCTTTACATGAGGTATCTTCTAACGTTTTGCTCGAGCGTGCGTCTCTCATACACATCTATTGATTCAGATGGAAATACAAAGAATGATTTTGTTTCTAAAAAGGCCGATGGTTTGTGTGCTAGGCTCATGGAAGATTTAACATGAATCACAGTGAACTCAGCTCCCTTGATCGGCCGCCATTGATCTACGACGTCCTGTGAGCTTGAGTAACAAGCTGCATTTATTCTAGGGCGAATAGTACGTTATCAATCAGTATAACGTCGACGATGTAGACATTTCAAATTTGAGAAAAAAATCCGATTTTAAACACTCCTCGTTATCGGTAATATCGATCATACGTGTTCTCAGAAATTATCATTTTTAGAGAATACGACTGAGTCATAACATAGCAACAGGCGGTCTGGTAAGAATGATTAAAAACCAACTTTCTCTTGTGCTGTATCATTAAAATTCCCAGAAAACACGCTTGCAATCAAGGAAAGTTTGAAAGTAGAATATTGAAACTGAGTGCCGCCGAGAAAGATCATTTAATCGAAACGAAACAGCCCTTAATTAGGTGATCATGATTCGTAGTATGCATAATTTTGGCGTCTGTGGTGCTGCGTAGGTGAAGTTTGGCTTACTAACGGAGAATTGATCATTTGGCCGTCTTTTGGGCGATTTAGCTTCGTGTATGTTTTCAGCGGGCTAACATGATGATTCAGAGGATGTTAGTGCTTTGTATTTTAGTTATTTTGACCCCAAAGGTCATTTCTGGGTTATCAACGCCTGTTTGTTGGAACCCGTATTGTTTCTGTTTAGCGAATGTGGTTTTCACGTCCTTCGAGGCGTTTGGTTTGGCTCATTTCAGTTCGTCCGTTGACCGTACAGCCAGTCTTGTTATCTTAAGTTTGTAAGGATAGCGTTTTTAGCCGTGTGATTATCTTGCAATATTTATATTGCCGGGCCCGGCAGCAAGATGTTCAGTGTTCCTACACGGCTATCTGTCTTTCGATCCTTTCTTTAGCACTGTAGCTTCTAAAAGAGCTACGCAGCAGAAATTGATCACTTAGCTTTGGTTACGGCTGTGTTTTTGTCAGTGATCGTTTCGCTCCGCTCTGTAACTGCGGTTCTTAGTAGTTTCCTCCTTTTGTTAATGCCAGTTTATTGGCTCAAAGGCGGCCCAAGCTCCTTCGATGTGATGGGTGTCACGTGTCATGATCATCTTGCGTAATAACGGTCATGGCGAATTATAAGAGTTTGTATGGGAATATTTACCATCGGTCTTAGAAAGCAAAAATACGGTCAAATTGTTAATAAAAATAGCTAACCTTACTTCCACGCTGTTTTGCTTGTTGTCTGTTAGCTTACTTTGCTGTCTTGAGGCCTTTTCAGCGAATTATCTCTTGCTAGGTTTTCCACGCATAAGAGAAGAAGAAGGCATCACACTCAAATAAGGAACGCCTGATCCGAGAAGCGAAAAATCCTAGCTTAGAATGGCCGGGCGGCCACAAATCCCACTCGAAATCCAAGCACAGATCTTCTTGTTTCATTTCGATTCGCTAGGCAACTCAATCCTCTTCATGAACCCGACGCCAAGCGGCAGTTTGCTTGCAATAATTACAGCTCACAAGATTGTAGAGACCCGAGTACACAAAATGAGCCTCACCAGGGAACACACCGTCACTTTTTGTTTTCGAACCACAGGTCCTCTCAGGTCGAATCGACCAACGGGCCATTTTCTCGATCGCCCAACTTGTAGAAAGGTCGGCAAGAAATTCGCTTGTTCGAGAAAGGTTAACGGCTCTCGAGGTTATTATATGGGATGAAGCCAGTATGTCGAGTAGAAGAATGTTTAAACAGACAACAAG
>JAEMWC010001121.1:37500-57500 GCA_016490735.1 Pachyseris speciosa | reverse complement strand
GGGTGTCCTCGATAGTGGGCTGCCTGTTGCGTCAATTGATCGTTGTCTTATGTTTGTTTTCTTAGACTACGTTTATACTAGAGCAAAAGTTTCCGGATTCGTGCAAATCAGGGACGTTTTGATACCGGATTCTTTTTGGTGTTTACACATGCACAAAACATGAATCCGGTATAAAAAGATCCCAGTTTTGTCTTCAATCCGGAAAGTTACGAATCCTGAATGCAAAGTGGAAACTTTGTATCAAAATACTTTGAATCCGAAACGCTTCGTTCGTGTAAACGGTTTATTCACGAATCCGGACATTCAACGTTCGCCCGCGATCCTTTAATTCTGGCTTGTATTTACATAAGATGGCGGATTCATAACGTTCCAGATTCGTAGCACTGATACCGGATTCGTCAATTAAGTGTGAACAGTCAAATCTGAAGAATCGTTTAACTGTAAACATCCGCAAATCCGAATACTCCAAATTTGATGAATCCGGAAACATTAACAAATCCGGAAACATTTCCCATAGTCTTTAAACGTAGTCGTACAAGATGGAATGACAGCATCATATGATAGAATCACGTTAAAGCCACCTTCTTGGATTTTTCGATTTTTCGAGATCTTCAGTCTAAAATATAAAAAAGTGACAAATTTAGAAGTGTAGGGAATATAAAGAAAGACGATGCTAAGTTTAGAAAAAACCCAATAAAACAAGAACAACAACAAAACATTTTTTTTTATATATAATTCCAATCTATCTCGTGTATTATCACTTGTTATGACACGAACGCACGTATTGGCTTCAAGCAGGAGCTCCTATTTCAGGATGAAAATCATCTTGGGCATGTTAGTACATAAAAAGAGAAAAATACGTATTTAATTTACAGAATTTTTTTTTATATCCATTTACTTGAGAGCGGTTCAAGACCTAGAGAAAACTTCGTATATTAACTGCATGTCGTATTATTTTGTTAGATAACAAGAACTGAACGCCGCACCTCTTAAAGTCACATATTGAAATATATATTGAATTAAACGAAAAAAATGAAGTATGCTAATATGGTTGTAATTTAAATACAGAAAGGATGATATTTAAAAGCCGTACAAATTAAGTGCAAAAATCGCTGAAAAATCTCTTAGTTGATGGAAGGTAAAGATGATAATGTACACCAAACATTCAGAACAAAAAAAAAAATTAAATAAAATCAAGCGAACAAAATATGCAATGGAAGAACGAAAACAGGAAGAGGTTCGGATGTAAGGTGACAGCTGCGTACAGCTTATATCGAGAAAAAATGCATTAAGCTATCCACATTCAACACTCACCCCAGTCAATTTGCCTTTATTTCTTACTGTGTTTCACGTAAACACTGGAAAGTGCTCTTTCACGAATATTAGAACTCAGTTTACACTTTGAATTTCTGAGATTTTGCTATAACACGTTCATCGCTACTATATCGTTAGTGGAGTTTCGAAGCGGGTACAAGCAGTTTGCTATTTCTTTAAATCCTCGTCGATACCTTTCACTTAATATGATGTAAACGCAGGGATTGAGCGAAGCGTTTGAATAGAAAATGAATTTTGTCGCTGAACTGAATAACACATCCATTCCACGCGGCAGTTGCCAGTTCCATGCAAAGTAATAAACAAGTCCCAGAACGATAAGTGGAGTTGTACAAAAAACAAAAATAAGGACTATAATTAAAATTCTTTTCGCTATCGCTGCGTCTTCTCTACGTCTTTGTTGACTTCCAGCTTGCTCTCCGCTCCCTTAAACTTTTCGCGCCTTTAGCTCTAAGAATTTTAAGGAATATAAGGTCACGGTTACAAGCAGAGGTAAGAAAATTAAAAACACGGAAAGGAAGACAAAGAAGCGTTCTTGTGCCCGGCGTTCGTCAAACTTCGGTGCCCAGCTAAACGTGCAATACCGCTTGTTATCTCGCATCTCCAGTCGCAGAGTATAGAGATACGGACCGTGCAAGCACATTGCCAAGATCCAAATAACGGGAATTAACACCTTGCAGACCTTTGCTGTTACAATTGGAGGGCGGAACGGGAAAACTACTCCTCTATATCTGTCAATGGCTATAACCACCAGGCTTTGTATGGACACCGCGGTAGAAATGTCTTGAAAGAAGTAGACAAGTTTACACAAAATCAAACCCGTTACTCCGTCGATCAGCCATCTTCTGCGACCAGTAAAGATTTCAACGAGTTTTCGCGGAATAGCAAACGTAGAGATCAGAAGATCAGAGGCGGCCACGTTAGCGATCAGAATATTCGTCGGTGTCCACATCTGTTTGTTTCTGGTAACGATGGCAATAACAGCTAAGTTGCCAACCAGCGAAACTGACAAAATAACGCAGTACGCAAATGCCTTGATAAATTTTGCGGACGTTGAAGTTTCCCCGGGCGGGTCAGAGCTGGTGGCATTTGAAGTCGTGTTGAGGTCGCAATGGTTGCCCGTGCAGTTTAGTCAACTCATAATACCAAGTCTTCTAAAACCGTGCTGCAAGTTGAGTGATTTAGGCTGTTAGAACCGGCAAGCGTTGGGCATATCTATGTACCATGAATTATTACTGAAGGTTAAGGAGCAGTTATGTAGGAGTTCACCTGCTAACGCTTTGTCGTTGACATTTCAATGATAAGCTGCAGATCGAGCTGTAACTTCGAATTCTGTTCAAGCAAATTTAAACTGTCTTATGATTAAATCAATCTCAGTGAGTGAAGGACGTAAGCATGTTTTTGAGGTAGAGAATATGTCAGGAATGTATTTCGTGAATTAGGGCTAACACTTATATTATGAGTCCAGCACGTTCGCGAAGGCCAATATTTGTTGCAATAATTATAACATTTCCGATCGCAAAAATTGTGGAGTGTTTAGGAATAGATCGCATCTTAAATACAGTTTTTGTTTTTCGAATAGTACGAGACAAATACATCATTCTGATCCCAAACCACCAAATGGACCCGAATCTCAAGAGGGTGACGACAATCTTGTGACTCATGATATTGAAAGCTTGATTAAAGATTAGTTTTTTTCTGACTGTTTACAATTATTAGTGATGACATCAGTGGATAAATCCACTTTGGTCGCTGCGCAAATAGCAAGAAATCTGTTTTATCCAATTACTTATTTTTTTCCGAAGTATTTTTTTCTTCCTCTCTCCTTTTTTTTAATTTGGTACTCTTTTTTCTTGTACTCTGTCTATATTGTATCATCCTGTAATTACACTCTTTGTTTTGTATAAGAACATATTTTATAGGAATATCGAGGCTGAAACTTGCGAAATTTTAAGAATATTTTAAGAAGAAACCCGAGGCTGGGATTTGGAAAATAATATAATTTTGTGTGGTGCAAATTTGCAAATACAATACAATTATATGTTTTGAACTAGACCTTAAAAAATTATTCCTTTTTCTAAACGGCAAATTGAAATTAGCCAAAAAAAAAAAATAATAATAAATAAATAAATAAAAAAAATGACAATGAAAAGCCTCGGAGCTAGTATACAATGTAACATGATACAGAATGGAAATGTCACACGCTGCAATCTAAGAATGTACACAAGAATATTTTCAGCCTAAAATCGGCAGAAAAAACAATATTCTTATATACAAAAAGAGTGTAGTGCATAATAAACTCGAGCTTGAACTTCACCTTTAATATAATACCTTTTTTAAAAACACAGACAGCTTAAGATCATGATTAACATAGTACATTTCGGACCTTTCTTTGTGGCTACGCCATCAACTGGAACCCCCGCCAATTTACTTCTTCGTTCTTCGCTCGTTGTTTCGCTCACCCCCAAAATCTGAGACCCTGGAACAGGTTATTCACTCGCATCCGTCAAAATACATGCCCCACGTCTGAAGAACAAAGTTGCCAACTCAGGCTGGAGAACACATTCAATATTCTTCGTTCGAGCGTCTTGCTCACCCGATCAGTCAAGTAAAACAAACAAGGGGTTACGCTTTTAGTCTTGAAATTTATTCAACCAATTTTGCGGGGTGGACTGAATTACATTACCTCTTCAAAGAAAACAAAGTGGGACTTGTCAGGAGCTACAACGACAAGTTTCGTTGGATATCTGTTCGGTGGAGGGTAGTTCGCCTTAGGCTTTCGGCGTCGATATAAGTGTACACTCGGATTTTCGTAACTGAAACATGGCCTTGATAGATTCGCAATGGGGAAATCATAGCCCCTGAGGTTTTCGTAAAGGTCATATTTGCTGTTTTTGGCAGTCAAAAACGTCAGCTAGCATTTTCGGAAAGAAAATAGTTCCCTAGAAAAAGCGTGGAATATTCATTTCAGTTAGCATTTACTCAAAGATTTTGTTCTTAACATTTTTGGGCAACTGAAATTTCAGCTAAGGTATTCGAACAGATGAAATTCTTCTAGCTAACAAAACCATCACTCAGTAAACAGACTTCAAACACCATAAGGTACTTAAAAATGCCTTTCTACAGCTCTTAGTTGATTAGGCTCGTTGGCTGCCCCTGACTTTTGCAAAATACTCTTAAAATTTGAAAGTAATGTAAAATGCACCGATTGTCTTCGAAAAACAAAAGTGTGGTTGGACTGTGCGGCTGAATGTCTAAGAAAAGCCAGCATGGACTGATTAGCGAGGGAAGCAGTTCGGCCGAAAAAAACAAAAACAAAAACAAATGTGCTGCCAAGTCAGGTACTAGTACCAATCAAAGCTTAGAAAATGCGTTCGATTCGTGAATGACCGCAAAAATAACAAAAATTCGTAGTATTAATAAGCATTACACACTTCTCTCATTAACTTCTTTTTATACTGGAATAGTTAATAAATACATTTTCTAACGCAATTTCGTACTGCTTCCAGCATTAATTTTGTATGCATTTTGTGACTCAAACTCTATTCATACTCGCCGTTTTAACCGGGTTAGTACAACAGCGATGCAAAAACAACTAATTTACCGGGCTGTACGGAAATCTTTCCCTGATAAAGCTATGGTCGCCATGAATTGAAGTAATGGCAAGATAAAACACTTTGAAAGCAAAAATTGCTAATCTATTTACGGACGTTGATCGAAACCGACCTCGTATCTTATTGCAACCACATAGACAAATTAGCCGCCCATGTCAACACAACTGCTGATCACAACTGTGAATTAACAACGAAAAAAAACTTCCAGGCAACAATCTATTCAAAACTGAACAACATCTGAATTAAATATTTTGCTTGAAGGAGCACAAAACCTTTCGATTTTCCCTGCGTACTTGCAAACACGAATGTTGAATTTGCACATGCATGCTTCGCCTCTGTTCAAAGCGATTACTTGACGGGAAATAGTATCTCTTTGCAAGCCAAAGCACCGAGACATTAGAAACAACGTGAGCTTTGAATACATCTGTCCAAGATGGCCGACCTTCTGTGCAGAGCCCATTCCTAGCCCCGGTGGGCTTTGCTCATCGTTCTATGTGTTGGGCAATTTTTTAAAGAAAAATAATGCAAAGGGTAGGTGCTCCCCAAAATAAGCTAAGTTGGTCTGTGGCATTGCAAAGGGTACCGTTTTCACGCAGTTTGGTCTGGGATATGGTACCAAAATCAAGGAAATCGTGCTCTCTCATTCAATATATGAGAGCCTAATACTCTTCGTTAACAAAAAGAAAAATGGCTTTCTGCAAGATATCCGTGCTGGACTGCAATAGAAATTTCTAGAATAGGGTTACAAAGTGCAGATGAACATGCACGGCAGTCTGGTATAGGGTAAGTCTCGGCGAGTAAACCCCACCCAAACATGCATAGAGTCGACAGAGGATACTGTACCCTTAAAAGACGACATTTGAAGAAAATGATGGGTCTACACGCATTAAATTGTGTCGCCAATTCATTGTCATGAGGAAAATGGAAATCGAAACATTGCAGTTCGATTCCCGGCTTTAAACATAAGATTGCCATTTACAACGTTTGTTTATTATTATTTTTTTAATAAAGCATTCCAGTTCTGTATAGCGATATTTCTAATTCGTGTTACTTTGATTAGCTATGGTCTCAAGGCTGTGATGGAGCATAAGCTTAAATAATTTGAGGCTATAACCTAGCTCCAACCAGTAACCTAGATGATGAAGACATCAGTACCTTATGAAGGGCGCAACTGAAAAAATAGAGCGTTTTCATTCACATGACTGCCGGGCCATAATGGTTTTCTGAAACAAAACAAAGCTTTTGCATAGAAAGAGAGTTCAATTCCCAGAGGTTTCGTTTGGGACACCAACAAGGCCGCCGTTTCTTTGTTTTGGGACAGCAACATGGCCGCCGTGACGTCATGTGAAAATACTCTCTAAGAGGCTTATACTTATACTATGGCTTCCACAATGCATCACGTAGTGGAGACGGTTAAGCAAAAATATTCTCATTGACAAACACTCGGTTTTCATAGGATTAAAGAGAATTGTGCTCCAAAATAGCATTGCTTTAGGCGACGAGAATTTCCTTTATGAAAATCAACTTTCTCTTGTCGGCACCATTTTTTGTTACAAACGCAAGGCTAATGCCGCTTCACTCACGCAAACTTTATTAAAACTCTACTGAGCACCGAAAAACATTTAGACAAAACATAATTGACATAATTGATATTGTCTGAGTAAGGGGACCCCAGGGAGGTCATTATGAATGATAAAATTCACAAATAATATCGCTAATAAATTTGCAATGCTTTAAAAAGGAAACCCCAAAAAGAATGTTTCCAAGTTTCCTATGGGAAATAAATTGGCGAAACATTTCGCGGGAACACGTAAAATTCTCGTAACCGTTAAAACAACATAAGAGTCGTAATACCGTATTTCCTCGAATCAGTGCCCTGGCACTTATATAAAATTTCAGTCAAAAGAGAGGCGCTTATCCGAAGGAGGGAGCTTAATCGAGGGGGGCGCTTATTAAGTTTTTCTGTCAACGAACTGTAACTTTATTTGGCTAATGCACATAAAAGAACTCTGCAAGCACGAGAAGATAGAAATAACTGGAAGGGACTTCACGGAAAATAGACTGTTCTGCTACATGCACTGATGCCGATGTCAGTAGTTGATTATAAAGAAAGTGACAATAGAAACAGGTTTTCGTTGTATCCTTACTATTTAAGAAAGTGATGGGGAGGGCTGTGGGGCTCTTATTTGCTATTTTGGCCGAGGAGGTGGGCGCTTATTCGGGGGTGGGCGCTTATACGAGGAAATGCGGTATACATATAGTACGGACATGGTTCTCCACCAATTTGGCTGAAACTTGGGGTGTAGGGTTGGTTTGTCTACCAAAACGATATGCTTTAATTCGAGTACTTTTCACTTAAAAAATGAAGAAATGCGGTGGTTTCCAATGCATGCCATGTCAACATGGCGTATTGCGGGATTTGTTGTGACTCTAAGTTAGTGCTACCATGATTCCGCTTAAACCAACACAAGACATCGGTATTAAAGTGAAGAAATGACCAAATAGCATTTGGGGCGAGTGGTAAGATCAGAGTCGATCTTTACATGGGGTATCTTCTAACGTTTTGCTCGAGCGTGCGTCTCTCATCACGTCTATTGATTCAGATGGAAATACAAAGAATGATTTTGTTTCTAAAAAGGCCGATGGTTTGTGTGCTAGGCTCATGGAAGACTTAACATGGATCACAGTGAACTCAGCTCCCTTGATCGGCCGCCATTGATCTACGACGTCCGGTGAGCTTTTTCTTCTGTCGTTCTATGGCAAGCCAATTGTAGCAATATTCAACGCTAAAATTCAAATTCAATTCAATGACATTCAAATTCAATTCAAATTCAATTCAATAAAAATTCAAATTTAATTCAATGAAATTCAAATTCAATTTAATGAAATTCAAATTCAATTCAATGGAATTCAAATTCAATTCAAATTCAATTCAATGAAAATTCAATTTCAATTCAATGAACATTCAAATTCAATTCAATGAAAATTCAAATTCAATTCAATGGCATTTCAAATTTCAATTCAATAAAATTCAAATTCAATTCAATGAACATTCAAATTCAACTAACTACGCGCATAGCATCTTGGATCAAACATCCGGGAGTCCCGTCTGAAAGGCTTCTCCCGCCACCAAAATGGAGGAACGTCTTCGAAATCTTGCCGATTCCTTGGGTGAGTGCTCCAGACTCGTGTCGCAAGTTTTAGCTAGCAGTAGTTCAAGATCAAATACGAACGTCCTCGATTCAGTGAGTCAAGTCGTATCGGAAAATAACTCAAGCTTAAGTTCAACGAGCAATGTTTCCAGTGCCGTCGAACGAGCTCGATCCATGTTGCAAAGAAGTCGAAGTACAGGATTGTGTTCTCGCTTGAGCCTACGGGAGCGACTTCGATCAGCATCACCGTGCGCTCCTGCCAGTCACAGAGGAAAGAAACAGAGAGCAACTCCAGAGCAATCTAAACCGTTTGAATTTGCTCTTCTGTACGTTGGGGACGACGACGAAGACTTGGCAATTCACCAAGAGAATATTTTGCTTCGAGGATTTGTTAATTTAGTCAACACAGATGGAGAGGCCGACATCCGATCCAAAATTGGCGATGCAATCAGACTAAAGTATCCCTTAGTTGGCAACAGAGATTTTGTGTTTCTTCGTGCAAACCGGCGCAAGTTAAGCACACCTGTTAGTTGTGAAGAATACACGTACAAGCAAGTGAAACTGCTCTGTGGGCAAGGAGCCATTTACATTAGAATGAAAAGTGAACTGAACTGTCTATTATGTGATGGCGATGGAAATAGCTCAACCGAAGGTGATGATTTGCCAGGTAAGTTTTGTTGTGTTTTTAAAATTATTATGCACCAAAAGCTACCATCGTCCAGGCTATTAAGTATAAGAAAACACTGGGTAGACATTTGAGCTTGCATCCTACGAGATCCAAAATGTTTATGAGTAGAAAGGTGAGCCAGCGTTCTTCTGCTGCAAAGTAGTCACTAGGGAAGTTTTAAATAAGGCAAACGTTTTTACGTTAAAATTAGGTTGTTCCTACCATGAGCAATTTATTGTACTTGTTTGACACTGGCCTTGTTGTGACCATTTGCCATAGATAGTATTAACCTATAATTTTGACATCAAACCATCCTTACAGCTTTCTCAACAGTCTCAACTTTTAATCATAGTACAAAGTCTCCCGTTTATTTATTATTATTATTATTTTTTTTTTGGTTTAGTGCAAGGTGTTAGCAAACATTCACAAAAAAAGTACCAAAAAATAATACTTTACGTTCTTATATATACATTTTTGTGCAGAAATGCTAAGTCAACCAGCTCCTGGACAACAGAAACAAACAGAAATGCAATCAGTATCCACATTTGAAGATAGAAGTACAGGAAGTGAGTCAAAAAGGGAGGAGGCACTACCAGATAACATCGAAGATCAATCTGTTGATTTTTTGGCAGAGCATTGTGTAAATTACTGTAAATCAAATGGTATTGAAAATCCTGTTGAAATTTTACGCTATGCACAAAGTCTGATTGTGACTGGGAGACCACTGGATGTGCAAGACATAACTGTAAGTCTGGAAGATGAAACCAACTTCATCTTAATCAATCGACAAGATATTTTAAAATCAGCAATAGAAGAAGTGCAATTTTTAAAAGACCCCAGACTAACACTTTCAGTTGGGTTTTATGGTGAGAGTGCTGAGGATTATGGTGGCCCTCGGAAAGAATTCTTCCGCCTGTGTTTACGAGAGATCAAAGCCAAGTACTTTGACAATGGCCTTAAAGGCCATTGGGTTAATAATGGCCCTTAGCACTTTACAGAATGGTAGTATTCCCAGATTTTTGAAAGAAGATCATCTCCAGGCACTTTTTTCTTCTGAAGAGCCATCAAATCCTTGTATCTCAAAGCTTCGCATTGGCTGTAAAACCCTGGGGCTTTATCAAATAGGAAATGGTATACCTAACTTCCTTCACCTTTTCAGACCTTCAGTAAGTTCAGCCTTATCAAGGAGAAAGTTGATTGCCCTTCTACCACCAAATTTCTCTGAAGAGGGCAGCAATGTACGTCGTTTTGAAACAGAAATTTATGATTTGTTTTCTAAATACACCAGGCTGGCTGCCAGTGGACAAAGAGGTTCAATCACCTTGGAACATATACTTCAATTTGTCACAGGCACTGATGAAGAGCCCCCACTTGGGTTTGGTGTAGCACCTTGTATAGAATTTGTTGAGGCAACAAGCCATGGCACAAATCCCCACACAGAATGCCCATTTCTACCTACTGCTAACACCTGTGCAAATACATTGTATTTACCGAGACGCGCAAAGGATGTGTTGTTGCCAAGTGAGGAACAACTCTTCAATCTTTACGATTTATCATTTGCAGATCCATTTTTTTGGAAATCTGTGAATTTAGATTCTGTTACTTTCTCAGTCGGTGCAATACTTTGTATCTCATCCTGTTGGTTAATGTTTATAAGTGAAACGAGTAAGGAACAAAACATCACTTTTAGATGTTGTGACCATGTGGCATATAGTTGAGTGGGTGGGCTAGAGGTGCTACATTTAAAGGGGTTAGGTTTAGCGTGCCTTGGGACTATAGCTCGGGTCACCAGGTCACCAGCTTTCCATGTAAACAATGGATTTTGAAGACTGGGCCTAAATTGAAGGGCTGAGAACATAACCGACCCAAATGACTTTTAGGGCCTTTTTTTGTATACGCTTTTTCTTGAAAAAGAGTGGAAAATGGTTAAAAAAAAATCGATGGCGCAATTTTGTTCTATTGAATCAAAGGCCACATGCAAAAATTCAGCTGATTTGGACCAAAAAAAGAAAAAAAACCCTAAAGTCATTTGGGTCGGTTATGCTCTCAGCCATTCAATTGTTGTATTTCCAGTTGAAATTATTGTATTGAATGTTTAAATTTTATTTGAAATGCATGTTAGAATATGTTGAGTTTCAAGAAATGCTTACTTTGGATCACTTGCATTACAGCAAGAACATGTTTGGTTGTGCCTTGTAATTGTGTTGTGCAATTTAGCAGCTGATTTAAAATGGGGCTGTTGAAATTTGAGGTCATATATGTGCTTAAGTACAAGAGTTTCTGTTTTATTGTACTGAGATAAAGTTGAAGTTAAAGGAAGTCATACTGAACTTTTTTGGCAACTTGTTAGCCATAGTCAAATCCTAAATGTTCATTCTGCATTTAATTGATATTACCACACAATTTTTAACTTTGATTACGGCACATTGATCCCACGTAGTGATTGAAGATGGCCACATGATTTGCCAAATGGGTATAGTGTTAACTGTTTTCAATGCTCTCTTTCACTATCTGGTGGATGCTAGTGTAGATATCTATGCCCATTTGCATTGATGACATGAGTGGATCTATTCTCTCTAGAACTTTGGCCTGAACTGACTGATGTTCAACTGGCAATGTCACTGGAGGAACAATAACATTGTTGTTGCTATCCTCAAATGGAGATGGCCCATCTGGGTCAACACCATAGAACTCCAGGTCACTGGGATCCTCGTCTAACTGCCCACGTACCAAGGGGTTGTCCTCATTTAACATGCCATTGACCCACATCTGATATGGAGACCAACGGTTTGCTGTTCTTACCTTGTGGTGGTTGAAGGCCTCCATATATTCATGAAGTGCAAGGTTTATTCTTGGGAGGAATGTCAAATGTCGTGCAAATATATCCGTTGGGTGGTCAACGTTAAGCAGGCCTGTATCCTCCATTGCATAAAACACGTAATAGAAAAGGTGACACACACACCTGAAGACATCCCTCCAGAGCCTTTCAATTCACTGATTTCTCGTGGAGGGACCAACAATAAAACTCCCTCTACCTTCACCTCTTGTTTCCACCATAGCATCGCAAACTAGTACATTCTCCACACCATGATCCACACGAATACGTGACGGCCACAGCCCATCTTTTTCAATTGCTTTCAAAAAGAGTTCCAAAACAGTTTGTGAAAGATTATTATTACTGCATCTGAGAAACACAATTCGTCTAGAGAAACCATCTCTGCATCCGTGGATTATAAAACCCCAGCGAATGAGAGAATGATGTCCATCTAAATGCCACAGAGAATTTGGCCACGGCACCGAGTATTGCCTACGAGAAACAACAATTCCCCACCTCAAGGCAGTATTCGCTGGATCCACCCTTGCCAAACACTCACGAATTCTTCTTCTTTGAACCCTCAGTCCAACTGACTTAAGGTACCCGGCAAAGTACGTTTGCCCGGTTGTTAATCCATGACGACCCATATATTCCAAGACTAATTCATCCAGTTCCGCATCCGATAACAAACTAAAATGCGCCGTGCTTTGCAAGCCATATGATTGTACTCTACGATAAATTGTCCAACGAGACACACCAAACAACCAAGAAATTTTTTCCAATGAAAATCCAAGTCCTAGAAGATCTTCTAATGTTTCAGCGGATATATAGAACTGTGGTCTCCCAGGATTTCCCGTTCTGAGAATTTCACATTTACGTTGAGAAACTGACGAGGGTTTTACTGCAAGAGTTTTAAGATGATTTTCCGTAGCCCGCAGTTTTACTTCTGAAAACGCTGAAGCTAGTGATTCCCACTCGATCCGATCTTGCTCAATGTCAGTTAAGGCAATAGAACTCGAAGGACTGACGGTTCGATCGAGAACTACAGATTGTGCTTGCAAGTCATTGATGTCCGTTGCATTGTTGCGTATACATTCCTCTGTCCTATCGAGCACTGACGACAAGAATTCAGGTAAGTCTTTTTCCACGTCAAATTCTGACTCAATGTCCGCCATGTTGCTAGTTAATTTTCCCGCGCGAAAACATAATACCTCCAGTATCTTTAAGTGCCCGTATGGTGGTTATCATTTCCGGTCAATAACCGGAAGCGATTTTGAATTGAAATTGAATGCCATTGAATTTCATTGAATTGAAATTGAATTTTCATTGAATTGAAATTGAATTTTCATTGAATTGAATTTGAATTGTAATTGAATTGAATTTGAATTGTCATTGAATTGAATTTGAATTGTCGTTGAATTGAATTTGAATATTCATTGAATTGAAATTGAATTTTCATTGAATTGCAATTGAATTGGAATTGAATTGTCATTGAATTGTCATTGAATTGAATTTGAATTTTCACTGAATTGAAATTGAATTTCATTGAATTGGAATTGAATTGTGTTGAATTGAATTTGAATTTCATTGAATTGAATTTGAATTTCAGCATTGAATATTGCTTCAATTGGCTTGCCATATCGTTCGCCATTTAAAAAAAAAATTAAAAAGTTTCAACCAAATCGGTGATGTGCAGTGTCTGTATTTAAGGGCCCATTAAAGTATCTTTTGATGCCGTTGCTAGGGAAAAATCAATTTGCTATAACTCTGCACATGTATGCTTCAATTGGACCAAATTTGGACAATGCCCGTAGGGGGCAAATATGGGCCAGTACATGACGTCATCGGACCACGCCCAATGTCACGTGACCAGAAACAGAAAAATGCATTTTAACTAAATGGCTTAAACCTTTTACCCTCATTTTCTGTACAGTAACAATACAAATGTCGTTTTGAAGAAATTCAAGCATGCGTTTTGGCTTATGATAAAAAATAAAAAAATGAGAATGGAAAATGTGCTTCTTTGACCACTCTTTTGAGCATAATTTTTTTGTTTTTCATTTTGTCGCAAAACCCATGCTTGAATTCCAAGAAAATATGATGTTCTTTCGAATTGTTTTAAAATCCAGCAACTACAATTATCTCTCGGGGAGAAAAGTCAATTTTTTCGCGGCACCGGAAGTGGCGAGCGAATTTTCAGCGGCCTGGTGCCTAAGCATTGTGGCCAGTCACATCTGTGTTTTGTTTTATCGAAAAAAATTCGAATTCAATTTCTTTTTCACAGTCACGGTGTTGTAGATGACTTAAATTACTGTTAACTAGGTTCTCAAGCGAGGCTGATGTTGTAAGGAGAAGTTGTCCATCCCAAGTTTCGAGCTCACCATTATCAGTCAGGCATTCTATCGAGTGGTTAAAGTGGTTAGCATTAATTTTTGATGTAAGAATGAAATTCTTGTGATCTAGAGCTGCTTTCAAGGATGCTCACCGTCTTTTGCTCCATGCTGTCTTGGGAGAGCTTCGTTTATTTGTGTTATATTTAAACAATGGAATTTCTCAGGTTCGGAAGGACAGTTCACGGACACAGGTTCACAGGATCGCACAGTTTTATCGGAAGATCGGAGCGGTCAAAAAGGCCGCGGACACAGAGTTTCTTTTGAAGTTTGCAGGTGATGATAGCGCAGTACTAATTTCAGTTTGTGTCTCCGCATCGTTGAGATTTCGATTTCCAACCTGACACTGGAAATCGTTTACTGTCACCTTTTCGAGATTTCCCCATCGACATGCAACCATCGCTGCGGCTTTCTGTTTACGTCCGTACGTGGATCACATTTTCAAGCAGAACACTCAAGTTTCAAAAATAAAGATACGACTCACATGTTGTAAACGGAAAGCAGAAAATGCAGGGGCACCCAATGACAAGTTTCGGTAGATATCTTTTCGGTGGAGGGTAGTTCGCCTTGGGCTTTCGGTGTCGATTAAAGAGTGCACTCGGCCCAAAAGATTCGCAATGGGGAAATAATGGCCCCTGAGGTTTTCGGAAAGGTCATAATTGCTGTTTTTGGCAGTTAAAAACGTCAGCTAACATTTTCGGAAAGAAAATTATTCCCTAGAAAGTTCGTGGAAAGTTCATTTCAGCTTGAATTTTCTCAAAGGAAGATTTTGTTCCCTAACATTTTCGGGCAATTAAAACTTCAGCTAGGGAGTCCGAACAGATGAAATTTTTCTAGCTAACAAAAACATCACTTAAAATAGACTTCAAACACCGTAAGGTACTTAAAAATGCCTTTCCACAGCTTTTGGTTGATTTGGCTCGTTGAGTGCCCCTGAAAATCAATTAATAAAAATGTAAACAAAAGGTTTTCGATCTTGTGTTTGTTGCAACGAAGCAAAAAAAGGTTACCGGCGACTTGAACGAGCCAGCGACCGGCCGACGCCGAAGAAAGCGCGCGAAAAAATTTGGGCTGACCGGAAGTGAAATTGCACTTGGTTAGCAACCGTGTACCTTAGCAACGAGATACTTCAATGGGCCCTTAAACCTCCCCCTTCGTCTGTTTGTATGTCAGCGTTAGGACACACGATCGACCTTTACAGTAAATTGGTATGACCACGAGACAAAGCGGACAGGACAAACTACTTCAGTTTGGAAGGTACGGGATATTGTAAACAAAGAGCTTGGAATATATTTTATCAATGGTTATAAAGGCTTAAGCTATATCTGGGACAAGGTGGCGAAGCACAGAAAACGTCTTATTGTAAAGATGTATTGTAACGAGTAACGAGATGCATTTATTCTAGGGCGAATAGTACGTTATCAACCAGTATAACGTCGACGATGTAGACATTTCAAATTTTGAGAAAAAAATCCGATTTTAAACACTCCACGATATCGGTAATATCGATCATACGTGTTCTCAAAACATCATTTTGAGAGAATACGACTGAGTCATAACATAGCAACAGGTGGTCTGGAAAAAATGATTCAAAACCAACTTTCTCTTGTGCTGTATCATTAAAATTCCCAGAAAACAGGCTTGCAATCAAGGAAAGTTTGAAAGTAGAATATTGAAACTGAGTGCCGCCGAGAAAGATCATTTAATCGAAACGAAACAGCCCTTAATGAGGTGATCATGATTGAAACACATCAAAACAAAATACAGCAAATAAATTTCCACTGCTTTACATCTGAAGAGAGCACAAACCGACGATGTAAAGAGAAATTTGTTGCAGAGATATGAAAAGCCACTGCATGAGGACACGGTTTCTGATTGGATTCTTAGGTCTCAATTAAGCTAATTCTCCAATTATGGTGGACAAAAACAATCCTCAATGATGTATTTTTGTAAATGCCTTTCAAGAAAGTCCCACTTTTCACACAACCGCTGTTTGAGGACACGCGGGTTCCTGATCGGATTCTTGGGTCTCAATTAAGCTAATTTTCCAAGTATGGCGGACAGAAACAATTCTTCTGTTTGAAGATCTTTACGGTGGCACATCAAGATTGTAGAACTGAGGTTTTCACGGTGATTCCGTTTTCTTGCCCCAGATGCCGGACCGCTAGCGAAACCAATTTATACTGCGCATATTGGTTGCATCAGGGGCGATTAAATTTGAACCAAAACACCGAGCCCGTGATTGCCACTTTGCTGGGACATGGATTAGATTTAACTCGACAAGATTCAATTCGACTGAGTCATAACATGGCCTCAGGCGGTCTGGAAAAATTAATTGAAAACCAATTTTCTCTTGTGCTGTATCATTAAAATTCCCAGAAAACACGCTTGCAATCAAGGAAAGTTTGAAAGTAGAATATAATCGAATAATAATCGAAACGAAGGCAATGGTGTGTCATGAAAGAGCCCCTTATGAGGTGATCATGGTTGAAACACATCAAAAATACAGCAAATAAATTTCCACTGCTTTAAATCTGAAACTAAGAGCAAAAACCGACGGCGTAAAGACAAATTTGTTGCAGAGAACTGAAATGCCATGATTGTTCTCTAGTTTCCTCCGAGAAACCGATTGGCGAAGTTTTCGCGCAGATACGGTGTACGTGAAATAATTGTAACCGGGGTCACAGTTTAGGAATAAAGCTGTCTAATAACCCTCCTTCGAAGGCGTTATTGGGTCGTCACGCAACGCTCCTCCCCACTAACGGCTGCTTACTCGAGCTTTGTATTCCTTTCTCTCAAACTGACCAATAAGGAGCAGGCTTCCATTTTCTAGAAACCTGGTCCTAGTCCTCGTCTTGTTGTGTTTTTGGCGGCAAATAAAATGAGAAATATGATTGGCACAGCTGCCTAGAATTACTTGCATTTTATTGGTTCTTCGAGTGAGCATCCCTTAGTGGGGAGGAGCGTTACGTGTGACCCTAATAACGGCTGCGAAGGAGACTATCTGTAAATAAGGAAACTCAAATTTTAGTATTCCTTCTTATTTTGTCAGTAGATTCCTATTCGGAAACTACTCGAGTAAATTACCATACTTTGCAAACATTTTCGTTTTTGAGATTTCCTGCGCGACGTGAAATGCCCTCATTATGTCACAGCTGGCAATGAATTTGGCCAACATTTGGTGAATTTTCAAATCTTTCGGGAAGAAAGAACGCCGCTTTTAGCGTGAATTATCCTTTTTAAACAAGTTGTTATGAAAATATCGATGGAAGATAGGTAAAACTATTTACATTGCTGCACAAAATGCCGGAAGTTTTAGAAGTTTCGTTAACACTTGAAAATGTGGAAACTTTGCAGCCAAAATCGAGTCCTGCCACATCGAAATTTACACCAAAAATAATACTAGAGAAAAGCACTGTTCTTTTATTTAACAATTAGATTATGAGCTCGAGATTTCTATCGCGTGATAGCTGATGAGGGCGCAGCCCGAATTAGCTATCACGCATAGAAATCGAGAGCGAATAATATAATATTTTTAGTATAAATCTACTAGTCGTTCAAAACTAAACGAGTAAATTGTCTAAAACCTCCTTGCAGACACTTCGAAAATGTGAAGAAGCGGCCGCCATTTTGTTGACAATCGCTACTCACTATCTATCACAGAATAGATAGAGAGTAGCGTAGCCAATCAGAGAACGGCATTCGTGATAGAACGCTAGTAGATTTATACTAATACAACATATAAAAAATCTAACTTGGGCAGTTTAAAAGCGGAAAGCGTTAATGAAAGTATTTTTCAGACATCATATAAAACGTGGGGTATACGTAGTAAATGTTATAACTTAATGGGAATATATATATATATATATACATACATACATACATACATACATACATACATACATACATACATACATACATACATACATACATACATACATACATACATACATATATATATATATATATATATATATATATATATACATATATATGAAAATCATATATTTTAACTGTGGATTAAAGAATGAATATGTGAATGATCATCGCAGTTATGAACACTACTTACTGTCAAGTCAGGTCAAGCGTACCCCCCTAGATTACATTAATGAGTTGATTATTTGAACATTGAACCCGTTAGTCGTTTCGAATAATAAAACAATTTTTTTAATATTCGAATCAAACTTCGATTGTTGATTGGACTAAGCGAACAAAAGATGCTCCTTATATGGGAAATCGAAGTGTCCAACATGGCGTCCAATGGTGAGTGGAAGTGGTAGGTGAAAAACAGTATTGTAAATGTTATTGAGCAGTTTTTTTGCTTTCTACATCCCATAGAGCTTGTAGAAGTCTTACTCGTGATAAAAGGCTTTCAGGCGAAGTTCTAGCAAGTTTTCTCGTCAATAGTTTTGGTTCTTACAACGCTGTACGCTATCAGCTGTGTTTAATTTCGCTCCGTAGAAATTTATTATTTTTAGGATTCCTCGGAAAGAACAATATTGTTGGATTTTAAAGGGCTAAAAAAAAGGTGTGCGCTATTAAAAGAGATGACAGAATCAAGGCCTAGCTGGTGGAACGAGTTTTTCAAACACATCTACGGACATAGTCCAATCAGCAATTGAAGTTTGATTCGAATATTTCAAAAATGATTGTATTATTCGAAACGACTAACGGGTTCAATGTTGAAATAATAAACTCATCAATGTACTCTAGGAGGGAAAATAACGCCTGAAAAAAATTCAGGCTTGTACGCGAACCACCAACGTTGCATAGCAACGTTAATTAGAACGTTTGACCGGGGCATTCGAGAAGACTGTTGTTGGGAGCAGGTCAATTGTTGGTTCATCTGTTCCCGTGAAAGAAATGAGTGTGAATGATATATGAAATGAATCATATATGAACTGCGGAAATGAAATCAAATGTAGAATGATCCTCGCAGTCGTGAACGCAATTTATGCAATTGCGAAAAGAAGCCACGGGTTCAAACACCGTTGAAGTTCTGAATTTTTTTCAGGCTTCTTTTCGCAATTGCATAAATAAATAAAAATTAATAATAAAAAGAGGACTGGCCTGATAGCTTAGAGCAGTCAACAGGAATTAACTTTAGTTCCAAAACCACAACACAACAAAACATATTTTCAAGGAAACAAAGTACGATGAGCACGGTTCTTCGAAGAAAACGTGCAGAAGGTGGAGAAATTAGACAAGTAGCAAAACATATCTCGTAGTCAGTTTGAAAAATTACAAGGCAAGTCCGTAGAGCAGTCAACAGGAATTGAACGCAATTCACAAACCACAGAACAACAAAACTTTATCAAGAAAACAAAGTACGACGCGTAGGTTTTGAAGATTTTGTAAGTTTCTTACTTGTCTACTTTCTCCACCTTCTCCAAATGAATAATCTTCGAACAAACATAGACATTGTGCAGTGTTTTCTTGCAATGCATGTTTTGTTTTTTATCGCTTTGAATTCCTTTTCTGAAAGTTTGGATTCAGGAATAATTTTTTTCAAACGTTTGGTATGGAATAGTTCATCTGGATCGTAAAACTCATCGTTTTCAACGCTACTGCTCAAGTTTTTGGACACAAAAGATTGGCGCAAGGAAAGGCATGCGAAGTTGTTCAATACCAGTAAAAAAATAATAATCGTGCATGGAGCTCTGCTTTTAGGCTTGGCTAAATCTATTTATTATGACAGTCAGTATTAATTTTACAACATACATGTTTGGCCAGAAACCTCTGCCTCCTCAGTTCTAATTACAAGGAAAGCTAATTAACCTAAGTAAATGAAAAGAAAAAAGTATAATTCAAACTGGGACGAAAATCTTTGTAAACCAGTGAATCCCGCTTATCCACTAATTAAACTAAAACCTTTGCTAAATTAATCCTGTTTGAACGACAAGTCCTCTCAACGCCACTTAATTCTTCCCTTTAATTACAACTTAGTTTTCCTTTGTTTTGTTTTTTTCTTTCAGTAATATTAGCCAATGAGAAGCATCGATTTAATTGAAATTAAAAATTAATAGTTCT